>VURO01028907.1:0-17565 GCA_015108175.1 Pelvicachromis taeniatus | reverse complement strand
AACACACCCCCCAAAAACCCCCCCCCCCCCCCCCCCCCAAAAAAAAAAAAAAAAAAAAGAAAGAAAAAAAGAAATCAAAGTCCACATATGACCTCAACAATGAGTAGCTCCACCGTTATTGTCGATCACTTCAAAAATCTGTTGCGTGATGCTTGGAGAACCTTGAGGTTCTCCAAGAACCTTGAGGTTCTCCAAGTAGTGAAGACGGCCGCACGAAGGGCATCTACTGTCTGGAAATGTTGTCCATTTTTGTAAACTAGCCTTGCCATCCATCCCCAAAGGTTCTCAGTTGGATTTAGATCAGGGGAACACGCAGGATGGTCCAAAAGAGTGATGTTATTCTCCTGGAAGTAGTCCCTTGTCCTGCGGGCATACTGTATGTATGAAAGTAGTCAAGATACAGCTTCAACTTCTAGATCAAACCATAAAATTAGAATTTAACTTTATTATCATTGCACAAGGCATAGAAATGTTCGCTCAGCATTTAACCCATTCATTCAGTGAAGCAATGGGCAGCTACCAATCCAGCGCCCGGGGTACCTCAGGGTAGCCGTCGGGTGGATTCGAGGCGACATGGGGCGACCATGATCGGAAGGTCATGGGCGACCACTCTACCTACTGAGCTATCCCCCTTCTGATTCTCCCTGCAGCTGACGTTTCTTGACAGTTGCATGAACCCAGGCTGAGGGTTCATCCAACTGTCCCTTTCTTGTTCAGAAACATCAGAACCAGCTCATTATCGTTTGGTGTCGACTTTGTTTGTTTCACGGTCTGTTTATTGAGGACAAAGTATTCGTTCCAATCTGAACTTGTCAATTTTGAATTCCGTGGTCTTTTTTAGGCAACACACTCGGTGTGTAAAGGCCTTTAGCATTGGGATGGAACGACAGTAAGAACAGCGTCATCCCCAAGCTGCCGTACTTTAATCTGAAACACAATCTTTGTGTGAACCTGAGAACAGCCAGTGAAAGAGAAAATGAACAAAAAGTGAAAACAAAGCTAAACAACAAGTGAAAGTGGAGACAAATGATATAGATCACTGCAACCTGACCTGCCTATCCGATCAGTAAAACAAGTATTAACATCCGTTACAGCTTTGTAATACAGCTTCCAGATAATTGATTACAAACTAATTGTTAATTACTGATGGTTATTATATAGACCTACTCAGTTCAGATGCCCATCTGTGGAAGTTGGATTTTTTTCCCACTCTGTTTCTATTCCTGTGAACTTGTTTGTATGCAGGTGTGCAAAAATCTCCGTTTGTCTGTTTTTCCAAAGCTACCTACTCATTTTCCAGTGTTTGACAACAAAAGTAAGCATGAACTGAACTGAACTGTATGCAACAGCTGTCCTTCATGGGCTTGTGAGGTTAAGACAACAACAACATGAAACAGACAAACAACATGAAACAGTTCCCTAAAGAAAAAAAACTAACCTTATCTGAAATACGCTGGAACTTGTTCAAAAACATTCACAATGACTAACGAGACAGATAAAGCTTCTCAGAAACAACTTAACGCCAGCTTTACATTTACATACTAACTGTCAGGGGTTGATAACATCTCGAGCATCTGATTGAGTGGTGAGGTAACAAGCTTCATTTAGCTGGCTTTTTAAGAATTTCCAACAGACTGACATAAGATCATAAAAGGCATTTCAAACAACATTCAACATCTTTTGATGAGAGTGTTAATGTTTTACTGTAAGTGTGCCAGAGTTGCCAGAGCTGCTTACAGGTAAACCATTTTCAGCATCATGGTTACTGCATTTCCTTTTTTAACATATGCCGAGTTTCACCTTTTTTATGTTGTTTGACACAGTTTAAAAGGAGCTACTTCTACACATTGGCAAGTCTATGAGTAAAAGTCTCGTGGATACTTAACACCTCTCAGAACAGCACTCTGGCCACTTTGTGAGCTAAGAGATAAGCATGAAAGATTTTGCTGTTACTATAAAGTTTGAACTGCAGCTGCTGTGAGAATGCATATCAAATATATATCAAATATCCTTCATTTAACCTGAACCTAAAATGTAACTTGGAGTTGATAATCTAATTGTAAAGTGTATCTATATGATGACTTTTGACATTTTAATTTAATTTTATATTGAGCCATTTCAGATGATCCATACACAGCCCCCCCAAAAACAAAAAATCAAGTTTAACATAAAGTTTAAGCTGTTGAAAGACATCAAACCTGAAAATGTTAGTTATAATAGTAGAAGAGTTGAACCGTCTTGCTGTGAGGCAACAGTACTAACCACTGAAACACCACACCACTCTGTTTTTATACACTATTTTATATTTCACCAAGACAGGCTGATTATTCTCTCCATATTATATGGGGCACTATTACTTCTAATAAACATGGCCCCTCTGAGCCTCTCCCTACTGATTTCTTTCTTTGTATTTGCTCCGTGTGCAATCAATATGAGATAAAAACCCAAATGATGAACTCCAACTAAGTGGCGTAAATTGATTGCCCTGCTGCACTACTGGGTATGTAAAGGTGCATCAGTATCAGTGCATGGAAGTGTTCGTGCATGTGTGTGCACACGTGCCCCACGGGGAGTGTGTGCTCTGTGATCCAGGTAATGCAGACCAGCGAGCGAAAGGGAGAACAAGTTAGAGGTGATCGCGCTCCATCCATCTTCTGTCGTTCGCTGACCTCGTTCATCCCGTCTCCATTTATTGATCGATGGGATGACTCTGTGTTGTGTTGGCAGGCTGGTGACAAGGCTTCACAGGGGACACGGGGGTCCCATAGTGAGTACGGACACACAGACACACAAAAGTGAATCATGAGGGCCCTGTAACACCAACCGTTTATGATTGTTATTTGTGTGTGTTGGTGTGTGTGTGTGTGTGTTTGGGATTGTTGTGAATATATTTACATTTAGGGTTCTTTTTAGGTGTTGGAAGTGTTCATTTTTCTTTTTTGTGAGTTTTCTTGTAATATTATTGAATCTTTGGTTGTGTTTATGTCTATTGTAGTTTTGTGTCCATGCCTGTTTTTATCGGTTATCTCCAAGTTCCTTTGTTAAGTGTTAGCATTTATATCTGTGCTGTGATTCAGATTTTTTCGTGTCCTGGTTTTGCTTCCAGTCTAATCCCCTATTAATGCTCACTGTGTTTGTATATTGCAGATTGCCTACATCGGTTTATTTCTGCTAAGTTCTGTGCTTGTTCCTGTGCCTTGAATTACACTTGCTCATTAGGTTTTGAACTTGTGATCCATGACTGCATAATTTGTCATGATTTCATGATTAAGCCAAGTTTTTGAACATACTGTTTTAGGCCAATTACTTTATTGAACATATATCAGAACCCTTTATACTAACTTTTCTAAACTTATTCAGTAAAAATTTGTAAAAACTGGTTTTCTTTTTGACAGACTGGCGACCTGTCCAGGAGCCTATCCCGCCTCTCGCCCTAAGACAGCTGGGATAGGCTCCAGCGCCCCCCGTGACCCTGAAGAGGATAAGCGGCTGCGGATGGATGGATGGATGGGTTTTCTTTTTCCCATATTTTGGATCTCTGCTAATGCAATCCCACAACCCATTCCCAATACATTGTGAATATAGATAATGATAGTTAAATAACAGTTCTGCAGAAAAAAAAAGAAAGTGGAAAAAAAAATGGGTTCAGACATCTCCATATGCTGGAGACATTATAGACATTATACTGGGCCACTAGGAGCTACTTGACCATGGAAGCCCGTACCATGCTGTGGTTCCTAAATGGCTTAACTTTGTAATAACACCATCTACAGTAGACTGAGGAACATCCAGGAGGGAAGAAATTTCACAAACTTTCTTGTTGCAATAGTCACATTGTATCCACCTCTTTCATCTGACGTCATTAGACTTTTCCAGGTCCAAACTCTGCTTTGGTTCCCAAACTCCAGCAAACACTGTGGTATCACTGATAGCTGAAAATGACCCATATTCTTTTATCTTCAATAAAATGATCAGTGTGGCAGTTCTCCCAGGTGTTACAATAAAGCTGAAAACCTAGGTATCCATGAAAAAGAGGTTTTTTGTTTTTTTTAAAGTCAACTGGAGTTTCAGGTTAGCAGGAAGTTAGCTTGCTAGTTTTTGTGTTTCTAGGGTTGCTAAATTTGGGCTAACTGGCATATAGTGGTTTGCTACCTGGTGGCTAGCTACAAAGCTATGGCTGTGATAAAAATAGTGAAGAGGGAGGATGAATGTTAACCTTTTTACCCTCAATAAAAGTTAACCTGAGAGTCCCCAATGAGACAAATAGCAAACAGACCAAACTTCAGTCAAGAAAACACCTTCGGCTATCCATCACAAACAAGATGCTAGTCATTAATATGCTGTTGTGTGGTTTGGATAACTCGCTGTGAAAAATTCCTGAACCTCAGCTATTTACACTTTTTTATATTAAATAAAAGAATATTTAAAGTATTACAACATGTTAAAAAAAACAAACATCAGGCTTAATGAACGCAGTAGCAACTTGGAGCTGAGTTGGTACGTCATCATATAAAGAGCGGATTACAGTACCTTACTCGAACTCACCGGCCGCTCAAGAATGACCGAATGCTTGCTTTAAGATTGGAGGAGTTGATTTTGTACAACTGTGGCAATGCGACTGAAAATGTTTAAGAGGTGTGGCTCAATACTTTTGTCCATATAGTGTAAGAAAGTCTAAATGTGGTCGGGGGTGATGGGGCCTATTTTACTGAACTCTTCCTAGGTCTTCTTTTCCTCTTAGAGCATTTTTTAAGATGACGTTATTAAACCATATGGCATGTCATTAATTAATATTTTTTAGACACAGCAGTGGAACCACATTGCATTGTTCACTCTCTGCTTTTAAAATGTTTGTGGAACGTTTCCCAAATTGAACAGGACAAGAAAAACACATGAGCATCCACATTTTTAATTACCGTTCCACAGCTTTGTTCTTTTGGGGCTGGACGTGAAACCTGAAACCCATTATTCATCCCATCTGCAAGACATTTCAGTGGCTTAGTTTTACAATCACTGCAGACATTTCCCTATCGATCAGTCAGTAGCAATCGCAAGCAATCTGCGCCCAACATTTTAGCATGTGACTTCCTTATTGGCATTTCCCTCAAAAGCAGAATTTGATTATGGGTGTTGACATTCAGAGGGATCGGCCACTGCACTGATAATTAGTAACACTGTGCTGATTCAAATGATCCATCATGGCAATGCCTTGCAGATGAAACTGGTGATTTATCATCATGTGGAACATCTGAAACACAGAGGCCCGGGACACCAAGTGAGAAAGGTCTGTGCTGGTGTAGAGTAACAAGCTTTAATGAGTTCTGTATGAACTGTAGTTCACATTTATAGGATTACAAAGTAAAAGAATACAATCATGAATTGAAACTACAAAAATCAAACCTTTTCAAGACCAACTAGTTCAAATTTTATACACATCTCCAGCTGTTTGTCCTACATTTCAACTAAAGGTGATGGTTCATTATCCAAGACAACAGACTGCTGAATAAATGTATTTGTAATGGTGGAGAGTACGTTGTGTGTGATTAAAAGGCAGTTGGATTAGTAAGTAGACTAACTGATAATATGCATGTTGATTGTTTTCTCTTTTTTAAGTCATCATGTATCATCATAATCTGACTTTATCTGAGTAAAGACACAAACTTTATTATCTAACCAGAGCAGGGCCTAATCACAAAGGCTGCCCTTTCCATTAAAATGACCACAAAGATTGTTCGTTTAAGTGTTTAGTACAAGTTAATGTGTGTAATTTGTGCGCTGCTGGTGTCAACTTAACACTGGGCACCAGGTTAACCTGAAATACAAGTAATCAAAATGTTTTAAAAGTCATTTCTGGCAACTATAACTTGTATATTATTGGTAAATATACAACAAACTACAAACATGTTTCCAAAGTTGTTTGTGGTTCCTGCATTTTTTGATACATTTCAGCTATTGTTGGAATACTTGGATCATTCCACAAAAATACATTAAATCTAAGATCCCACGTTTGTTTTTTTTTCCATCTATGCAAGCCATGCAACATTGAGTTGAAAGTTGATACCATTTAAGTTGCCTTATTTTTTCCAGCAGAGATAGGCACATGAAATATTTAGAGCTAAAAAAAAAATGCATTTAAGAACTGCCAAACACTGCAACCAAATCAATTTTACATTCACTCCACGTGTCACCATCTAAAGCCAAAATCGCACATTTTTACAGGATGTTGTTTAACCATCTTTGGGCATCGTTGCTATGGGATATATTACAAGCATATGGCTACTCTGGATGTTTAATCTGGTAATATAGTGGTGGAGAAAACATAAAATAGTGATTTTTTTTTTCAGGCCGGTGTTGCAGCAGTTTTAGGAGGAATCTTAAAAAAATGAATTGTGTTCATGGACATATACTGAGATTTTTGTTGTAATGTAAGTGGAGACAAATTTTTAAGGGTTTCAATGGATAATAAATTTCAGGTCAGAAGGATATATTTATTTGTAGAGAAGGCAGAGATGTATCACCAGCAAGCAACAAGGAAAACAGCTTTTTAAAGCCCATCGTCACTGAATTTTTCCCCCAGCGTTTCTTTTTGAAATGCTGACTCATTAGTAGGCTAGCACATTTTGCAGTGCATGAATGATTAACCTCCTGGTAGATGTTAATGTTCAGCGTGCTGCTGCGCCGACACTACTGCATACAGTAAATACTGTTCATTACAGTTTTGAGGGACCATAATTCTTATGAAATAGCAAAAACTGTAATTAGATTAACTTTTGAATCATCTGATAAGTTTTTTTTTTATTGTGCTCTGTGCTGTGTGTGTGTGTGTGTGTGCTAACATTACTGGAACAGATCTTTTTTCCAAAGAGTGAAATAAAAGTTAATCATTGAACGCCACACACTGTTTACAATAATTACACTGGAGTGAATAACAGTGAGGTTTTTCAGCTGTTTCACTGACGGCGACAGTCATGTCAATAGTGATAATAACAACAGTGGGAGGTTTGTTTGCGAGCAGGGGTACAGAAACAGATGTGGCTGCTGCTGTAGATCCACGCTGCATTATCTGCACGGCCTCGGGCCAATCAACAGCCACTCAGGACACAATAGGAAGTACCGGTACACTCACACACACGCACGCACACACACACAAGCTGAATGATGAACATTTGTTGCAATATTGATTTCTTAATGTTAAAACATTCTGCACAGACATTAAAAGTGTGGTATTAAGTAATTTACAGGAAGGACAAACGGAAATTAATTCAGAAAAAGAACTAACTAGGAAAAGCCAAAGACATAAACATGGATACTTTCCTCTTTTGGCACAAAGGTTCATAAGGAAAGCATTTGGTATGAAAGAACATGAAATGGTTTAGAACAGTGATTGCGAGCCAGGATTTATCGTCTAAACACGGCAGATTGCTGACTTTGCAGATGCTCTTGTGGTTACATGAGGGTAAATCTATGCAGCCTGCTTCTAAAAGGTACTAAAAAGCCTGAAGCAAGAGGAGGAGAAGTTGTTACAGCAACATAATGCCTGTAGTTTTAGTGAGAGATGTGTAACAGTTACATATGGGTGTATTCTATTTGTAATCCATACCTTGGCATTCAGTGTCTGCCTTTATCACACACATAGTGCACATCCACGCCACCCACTCAAGCACGTTACACATAAGCTTTCAATTTTTGAATATCCCGCCATCTTAGTGTTGTGAGGTCACATGATACACGCACCTAGCGTCGCACACACACGCCGAGAAACAAAGGTCTGATGTTCTAACAATAAGAAGCTCCACGGGCCGCACAAAAGCTGTGGAGATATCAGAGGCGTGTGTCCGTTTGAGGTGTTGTGGTCCCCTTTGTCTCGAAAACAATGACAGGTAAGAAGAAAAACAAGCCGCTTATGCCTGGAAGAAAAGGTAAATCTGTGGGTCAAATTCACAGAGATGGTGTGATTTGACATTAAGTTACAGATGGGAGAAGCGGGATTAACGGAAAAACGGTTGATACCAGGAACCTTAAGTGCACCTTAAGGCATCTGCCAATCTGTCACTCTCTTAGATGCATTTGGTGTCCTGTGGAGAGGCACAAGGTGGTACTACTCCCTTTACATGTTAAGGCAATTTTGGATGCCAAGAGATAACAGTCATCTTTTAAAGAGCTACAAAGTGTGCATTTAAAGTGGAGACAGTGGCAAGCCCGAAATTAGTGGGAGCATGTGCAGTGAACTTTGAAACGGTTGCTTAAAGTCTATACTGGTATATGGTAATGCAACAATTACAAATTGATAGGATTACAAAGGTTTGGGGTATTTCGCCTCAGTTTTTAATGACTAAACCCATCCAAGTAATCCATTTGTAATTAATAACACATTTAAAAATGATATTTATAACTCTGTAGCATACGTCTCTATTCCGCGTCCAAATGTGGACGTTTTGTCTTTCAGGGAAAATAAATTATGCTGGAAAAGTGGTGTTCAGGAACAAAGGGTAGCATTATGGGATATGTGGCTAGTCAGAACAAGCTATAGCAGTTGAAAGGTCTCCATTGTTTTTTTATGTGCTCATCTGCTAGCACTGATTCCTTCTTTTTGAAATTCCTTCCATCTGTTTGACTCTTTGTCTTGCTTTGTTTTACTCATTTATTCAGTTTGTTTGTTCTTTTTTTTTAATTTTCATCACTACGTGGATTTGGTCACCAAACAATGCTTAGTTATAAATATAAATATAAATAAATATTGTGGTGTAGGTTCAAATATATTGCTACATGTTGAAAACTGATCCTTAATGCCATGGGGTCTCAGAAGTGTCAGCAAATGAGAAGTGATGAGAAGCCTCATGACTGCTACATCTTTACACCAGAGCACTCGTTATGTTTGGAATAAAATGGGAACGAGAATGAGCTGTGCTTCCATAGTACACCGATTCATTTATAAGGGCCATAAAATAATTTGAGGAAGATTTACGCACAACATTGTCAACCATGAACTTTCACCTACGATGCTGGAAGTTTGTCACACAGGGGTTTTGTCCTCGGTCATCTTTAAGCTTTTAAATCTTTCTGCTTTGATTCATTTGAGCAGCTGTTAAGTGAAAGCTGAATCCGTAAATAGGAAAATTCAATCATTCACTCAATTATACAAGAACTAATTAAGAGCTTCTCATGGTAACTAGTCTCTCTCTCTCTGTGTGTGTGTGCGTGCGTGCGTGTGTGTGTGCGTGTGTGTGTGCAGTGAAGCCAGCTCTAAGAGGTCCGGACATGAACGTATGGTAACATGGTCGACCCCTGGCGCTCTAACACTTGTTGAGCAGCACGCTGGCCTGCAGGTCCTTTTGTTCTGCTGCCATCAGCCCCAGCGGGGCCAGGGCTACGAGGGTCAAAGGTCAATGTGATCTTTAATAGAAGGGGATCTTGTTTTCCAGATGACCTCTAATTAACACACCACCCACCCCCGTCCTGTCTTTTTTATATTTTACCCCAGCTGACCTAACGGGACAGAAATAGTCTGGCTGAAATGGGACTAAGGAGATGAGAAATACATATAAAAAACCAAAACAAAACATGTAATAAAGTATATTTTTATTTACCATAAAAAACAAGGACATAAAGATTTGCCAAGCAACTCTCGACAAATTCCATTTTCACATCCTGAGTGAATGAAATACTTTTTATCTCTCTGTTTTCAGTTATTTTATGGAAACATGACAAATTAAAGTCAGTCAGATCTATCCCATCAGTACCATCTCTTGTCTGTACTACAAATACCATGATATATTTGCCAAGAGATTTCCTTAACACCAACTTAATGGTGGTGCAAGTAGGAAAAAAAAGAGGATTATCAATGTATTTAAGTCAAATTTCAGTCTGAGTTTCATTTTGATGGAAATCCATCAAATTGTTTTTGGTATACAGTATAAAACAGACACACAGGTGTAGCCCCCTCCTCTGAAACCCATTTATACTGTGCCTGGAGGAAGACCTCATGGGGGATAGATAAGGAGCAGGGGAGGAAGAGCCACCAGCTATATGACAGCACCTATAAAACAGCACACAGTGATCATCACCTCACCATCCCCTCATACCCCCCAGGGTGTGCCTTTATTCTCACCATGCTCTTTCTTCTCTTTAATCCACCCCTCTGATCTATGAGCGTTATCTATTTTCCCTTTAATCCTGTGTTTGGTGCTCGATTTAGCAATGCCGGAAAGAGTTACGGAAATAGAAGGTAGCTGGCTGAACACACATCTGTTGACTTTACACTAAGTTAAACATACTGAATAATTTCTTGAGGTCAAAGTCTGTAAAAAGCTCGAGAGTGTGCATTTCAGCTACTGAGAGCTCATAATTAAACCGAGAGGGTAGCACCTAGACGGTCAGAAAAACCTGTGCTTTTGAATCGTGCAGTGAAGATTTACTGAAAACATTCATGGATTCTTTCACACCTTATTTTTGTGAATTCTGGCTCATTGCATCTATTTGTTTCCCTTCCACAGCTATTCAAATATTTAAAGGGTGTTTACCCACTCATAAGTTAGCAGCCTTACTCAACTGGTAAGTAGTTAGCTTATAATAATAAAACTAGTGCAGAGGTAGGACATATAAAACTCACAATAGATGTATTATACAAACACTAATTTTTTTTTCTACAGTTAATGATTGGGGCTCTTTAGCCTAAAATGTACCCGTGTTCCTGTAGCTCCACCCACTCAGATTTGACTCAGCCGGCGGTCAAAACACTGCGATCGCCACATAAATACTCAGACAGTGAGGACATTGTTGTGGCCTGTGGAATGGCCTGTTGAATGTGAGAATGTGTAATGAACGAGAGGCATTCATTATAGATCACACACATCATTTATTCATCTGTCTGCTCTGTCAGTCTGTCTGTAAACATACTAGTGATCTACAGTGTGTTTGTGTGTGTGTGTGTGTGTGTGTGTGTCGGTATGTGATTCTCTGTGATTCCTTTGGTAGATAATGCTTCTCGCATTAGTTCATGTGTGTCCACATGCAAACATATTTTATTGGTGTTACGGCCTTAAATGTGTTAAATTGCCCTTGTGTGGGGTGTCCTGCCATCTCTTCTGCCTTAGGTGCTATCTTTTGTTTTTTTGTACAGCTGACTCCCATCAGCAATTAAGAATACTTAAGGCCAGAGAAAGGTGAGCTCTAGTGCCAAATAGCCTTGTTGGTTTGCAGCTGGTGAGTTGTGTGTTTGGTGGTTGATTGCTCCTGTCTGTGGAGAGGAGTGTGTGTCTGGTGACTAATCTGTTTGTACTTAATTTTCAGTTTACTGACCAACACCTGGTTGTTTTCTTTCTTTAAATGGTGATAACGGCCTGTCCGTCCCTTTTAGTTCAGTTATTAATAGAAGCATTAATTAAAAAAAAAAACTCTTTAACTTAACCATTTTGCCTCCCTGTCTCACTTTTTCAACCTGGACACCGTTTGTTACTTTCCCTCATCCGCTGGACCTTTTCTATGGAACATAATAAGTGGGGGCTCATCCGGGATGAATTCCCATGAGGGGGTAACAATTGGGATGTAAGAAATAGCATACAGATCCTGAACTGTACATTAGTGCAGTGACTACAGTAGTTTTGGCCATAAGATGTAGTCAGTTGCTGGTTTGTGAAGTCTGTTTTAAAACTCCAACTTAAGCCAACTTAAGCTTTAACATGGCAACAGGTAAAGTCTGTTACAACTTAACAGCTTAACAGTCGGCTTTAACAGAATTTAGTTAATAATATTTAAGCATATACTGCAAATATGTTAATCAGTGGTTTATATTAGAATAGAATAACAGAATCTATAAGATAATTTATAAAATAAAAAGTGGTTTTACTGAATCACTCAATATAGACAATTTTAAACACGTGTATAACCATTTCATATTTAGGTTACATGAGATCGCTATGAAGACTTGACATTAATGAAAAAACATAAAAACAACAACTAAAAAATATGTTAATGTAACAAATAAAACTATGCAGTTAAAACATAAAGAAAGCCAGTGTTGACTAACCATAACTTTACTGCATGCGACCGATGTACATATTTGTTTTCATATTAATCCAACAGATTGTTTCAATGAGCAATGTCAATTTTAAGCTTTATGAGCTTTAAATTAAAGTTTAATGGGTGACAAAATCATTGTATTGCCCATGCAGTTGTTATGAATTTGTAAATTGAATAAAAACTAAGACATTTTGAACATAGGAGTCTGCATTTCTGGGCATTTCTTGACTTTGTTTTTAAGCCTTGAAGAGTTGCTGCTTGTTTTTGGCTTTCTGTGCGGTCACATGATGAACTGCAGGTCTACACAAACTTAATGCATTGAGCACGATATGTTAATTTCCCAAAGAGCTTGCCTTCCATTATCTCGGAGCATGTCATTACTAATCTGACCCCTGCACTAGCCAATATCCATCAAAATATGAAAGACTCTCCATCAGGTAGGTCTGTAACTTTTCCTCTTCTCATAGACCTACAATTTTTCTATCAGTGCTCTCTGCTCATCTTAATGGCCCCTAAATTGCTGATATCAACAAAATGCATTAATGCTCCTGTGAGTGAGACAGCTTGATGAGCGCCGAGTGCACATGATCTATGGATCAAATCATTGGGAGTCTCCAAGACAGGAGGATAGTAATTTGTTGTGTTTTGACAGATATCAATATGGTGCATTATACCTGTGCACTTCATTTCAGTCAAACACACCAGGGAATATGGGTAAAAGAAAAACAGAGATCCTAAAGTGAGGACTGTGAACTTAGTTGGATGGTTGGATTGAAAAAGAATCTTTAAAAAATCCTTAAAGAATAAAAGCAACAGATCATCTTTTTGACTTATTTTGATCTTTAAGTAAATAAATGCTGCTTTTCTTAGTCAACGTCATTGTTTAGGATGTGTGCATGTTGGTGCTAGCTAATTGGAGCTAACGGTGAGATGTCCTGCTACCTTAAAGCTTAGGGAAGCCGGCAACTAAACCCATTTGTTGAGCAGTGAATGACAGGAACTGATGAGCACCAAGTACGGATGTTATGTACTTTCATTAGGTCAGGTCAGAAGCTCAGCAACCCTCTAAGAAGGGATGGTCATTTGTTGTGTTTTGACATGTCAGATATCAATATTGTGCATTATGCTCTTGTACTTAATTTCATCCAAATGCACAAGGGGATAACAGTAGAAAACTACTTAGAGTGATCGAAGAATTGGCAATGACCTAAAGGCTTTAGAAACTGAGTGTAGAGTAGAGAGTAACTTATGCAAATCCTTTACTTGAATCAGCATAAAAAGGGTCATGTCTTAGACATCTGTATAGACTTTATGGAAATATAGAGGTGCCTGTATTCATTATATTACAGTAAAACCAGTTCTTAAACTTCATCAGAAGCCTAAACAAAATAACTGGAATATTGATGAAAATACATCTTCAGATTTGCTTATCATTCAGTAAATGATTTCATCGTCATCAAGTTTATTTTCTAAATAAGTCTAAATATATTTCATTTTCCTTTCCTTCCTATATAAATGTTACAGCCAGTGCTTTTTGCGATACCTCTTTGAAGCAGATTTGTTCTTATTTGCTCCATCTCACAGACCACACGCTAAGATCTTTAATTTACGATGTACGTGTTGCTCTGGCGTAAGAAACATGCTTGGCACAAGTGCGGCATTCGTGAACTGCAGCTGTCAGTGACAATAACTAGCTGTATGTCACCACAGAGTAACAGGATAGCATCCAGTACTTTGCATAGCTGATGGTTTGGCCCATGTGCCATATGCTGTCCCATGGCTCCAGGTAGAGCTTAAACAGAAAGGCTGCTGCATGTGGTGCAGGTTCTCATTTCCAGTTTCTATGTTTACCCGAGGATATTGCTAATGCTGAAAATTAAATTCAACGTTAAAATAATTCTTGGACTTTCAAAGTTTTTGTTGTTTTACGGTGACATAATTGTTCCTGCTTTAGAAAAC
This sequence comes from Pelvicachromis taeniatus, assembly GCA_015108175.1. Taxonomy (NCBI): domain Eukaryota; kingdom Metazoa; phylum Chordata; class Actinopteri; order Cichliformes; family Cichlidae; genus Pelvicachromis; species Pelvicachromis taeniatus. The sequence continues at coordinate 3,588 of VURO01028907.1, read as the reverse complement.
TAACAACATAAAACTACTAACTAAAAGTAAGGATGTGCAAATTATTTTTTTTAACTTTAGTTTTTGTAACTTTTCGTAATCAGATAATAAGGATGTGAATTTGATGTCGACACGGCTACGTCTGTTAACCAATAGAACAGATGTTCAACCCATGATAAACTTTGACAAACAAATATTATGAATTATTAAATATATCCACATATACATGAATAAATAAACTACAAAAATGTTAATGGAAAAGTTCATAATAAATAAACAAATTATTACAAAGCAAATTGCATCTTTATAACACTGCTCAAATTTAATTAATTAATTACTACAAATATTATTGGCACATAGCTTCATTTATTTACTTATTTAATTGTTTTGGCAGCTTCTTTGGCAGTTTCAGACCTCCATACCATTATGATTGAGGTTGTAGAGGATTTTTATATAACTGTTAATTAACTTCATGAAACTACATAAAAGACAATTGTGGGTTAAGTTGTGGTGATCGAGATAAAAAAGAAGAATTACAGTGTTGTCGAACAGACGCAGTTTTGAGAAAACTGAATGCAACATGTAATATAATCCAGATACTGAGAGGCAGTAAAGTTGTCAGACAAGCAATCAATACCTTCCTCCGTTCAATGATGAACCCTCCATTATCGCCATAACACCCTCATTGCCATAACAACCCATCAGCATCCGTCCTCCTCATCCTCTAATCAGCCTGTCTCTTTCCACAGATTTCCTCCCTCAGCGCTGTCATCTATTCAATTAATAATTCAAACGTTTGATTTGCAGAAAAGGATCAATTAACCAATTAATGGTCTTGGTACAACGCTTTAGCTTTTGACTGTTTTCAGGCTTTCCGTGTGAAAGCCAAAGATGCTGGGGGTGATTTTGATTGACAAGCCACTGTGTAGCCATCGCACTTGTCACCTCAGGGCACGAAATGAATGGTCCACCTGATCAGAAGTCTGTCTGCCAAACCGCCATCTCACATTCACTGTAATTGTGATTTGGTTCTGGTGAGTTCCCGGTGGGCAGAAGATAGTTTTGTAAATAAGAGCAGACGTATCCATGTGGAGTAAAAGGTAAACAACTCAAACTACTTTCAACTTCTCCATTCTGTACCTATATAGTTTTTTTTTCCATTGAAAGTTCAGCTCAAGTTGAAGTGCTGAAAAGTTGTAAAAGTTGATTGTGTGTTTGCAGTCTGTATCAACACTAGTTTTACAATTCAGCAAGTAGTAACAACAAAAAAGTGAACTACAAATCCCTAAAAGTCCTCAGGTTTCTCTCAGACTTCTAAAACTGCTTGATCATTAACCACAAACGACGGCTTTGATGAATGACGAAGCTTTGTGGAGTTCTATGAAGGGCCTCAAGGACGACATAGCTGTTTACTTCTTGTACAAAGGCTCATGGTGTTTCCTTAACTTAGAGTTATAGTCATCACTGATGATGACTTGGACTCCTAATTGGAGATTAATATCTGAATTTCAGGAGCGGGACCACGCCGCCAACACGCTCCTTCCGGTCCTCATCTATATCGGTTCCCCCAGTTCTACAAGCTGTTCATTCTCGTTTACGTGCCCCACCCTCCCTCCCTCCCTCCCCTTTTCAATTTTTTAACTTCTTCACATCTATTTAGTACATAAGGATCTGCCAGGCCCGGGAACTGCCGCCAACCCCCTTCGAGGCCTTCCCCAAACCGCAGCTCAATTCATGTCCATTGCACATGCGCTACAGTAAAATAACAAAAGACAAAGTTTCACAGGTTAGAGTTAAATGCCAATCATATATATTTCACCTCTGTAATATTCTTGATATTTACATTGAGATTAGAGCTATTTCTTATATTTGAAGACTTGTGATATATTGTATCATTTAATTAGATCAGTCTGTTACTGTCATTGTCTTGGAGCAACTGTAACCCATATAATTTCCTAAGGGATTATAAAAGTGTTCTGATTCTGATGGTTTTAACCTAGAATACCTACAGCTGGCTGCTAACCCATAGATTATCTAGGGGAGAGCTGAACTATCACCAATCTGCAAAGTGTGCACACATTTTAATGACCACTGAACTTTCCACAATAATTTGTCAAAAGAACAAAACGCTCTTTTCATCTTTTCGTGCATTTTAGAAATTTTAGACCTGGAATGTAAATGCGCTTGTCTCTGAATCAGTATGAGTCAGCTTCTGTTGTTTAAATGTGCTATAGGCTACAAATAAAATAGACGTGACAGTCAACACATCAAAGGTTCAGACATATTTCAAAGTGCATATTTGTGGCTTATTTTTTTCTTTTTCTTTTTTTTTAGTGTTGACCACGTCACTTTGCTATTAAGTTCAGGGCAATTTCAATAATTCCAACTGAATTTACACATTTTATTAAAAACAAAAAGCCTATCCCCTGCATGTCTTTGGACTGTGGGAGGAAGCCGGAGTTCAGAGTTTCACAGAACCACCAAACATGAGCATTTCTTTCTTCATTCTTTGTTAGACATCCTTATCCACATCCTTTATTCATCCACCTACTCCTGCTGTTATCCACTTGTCTTTTCTGAGTCTGTTTTGACTTTTCACAACTTCACGCTAGGATTCCCTCTCTCCTGTCTTGCTACCTCCCCCTTTTCTGTGCCTCGCAATGGACGTCATTAAATATTCACAGCTCCATTCTGGGCTAATTGTCCTCAGCATGGCAGAGAGCAGTGGAATGAAATTAACCCATTAGCTAGGAGCTGCTTTCATCAGAGCAGTGAGCCCAGGAAGTGTGTATTTGTGTGTGTGTGCATGTGAGAGAGAGAGAGAGAGAGAGAGAGAGGGAGCACATCATTGCATTCTATTGTGATGTTCACTTGTGCAAGCACGCAAACACGTGCACACACATAAAACGCTCTAAGCTCATGTGTCACATGTCATAATGGGACCTGGAGACAGGCCTGAAGCCAGATGTGTTTTTGCTTTTAAGAGTATAAGTTTGAGTAATAATCCATAATATATCATCTAATATTTTCTATTATTGCAGTTTTCACCATATTAATATAAAATGTTTATTAAAATAATTTTACTCCTGGTTTTGTATTTACCGTATATCTTCCAATTGTAGCCCGGGCGTTTATTAAAAAAATTATCCCGTCGGCCGGCGTTTAAAAGAGACCAGCGGATGTTGGAGACCGGCTCTTATTCCCTTCTCGGAATTGTCGCGGAAGTGAGAGGGAAAGAGGACCCAGGCACAGTTTTTAGACTGAGGTGAAAAGTTTACTTACAGTGCTCCAAAACGTATTCCAACAGTTCACAAATAATGCAGTTCCCAATGGTGCTCCTGCTTTGCTCCCGAGTGTCTCCTTGTCTGTGGTAGCCCAGTGCACGAGTGGTGCTCCCCGAAACTTCTCTCCGCCCGGCTCTCCAGGAGAGGAAATAAAAGACCAGAATATCACAGTTAGCAGGTTCGCTAGCCGACAGTTCCAGTTCAGTGTAATAATCCCACTTCGATGGTCGCTGCATCCAGCTTAAATGCTGCTGGTTGTGGCTGATTGGAAACAGCTGGCCGGGAGGACCAATGACAGCGGAGGGTTTTTTTTTTTTTTTTAACT
>VURO01028906.1:0-21857 GCA_015108175.1 Pelvicachromis taeniatus | reverse complement strand
GGTGGTGCTGTAGGTGTGTGTGTGTGTGTGTGTGTGTGTGTGTGTGTGTGTGTGTGTGTGTGTGTGTGTGTGTGTGTGTGTGTGGGTGTGTGTGTGTGTGTGTGTGTGTGTGTGTGTGTGTGGTGAGGTTGGACTAAACTGTTAATCCACTGATTTAGCTGGAGTTAACATGCTGGCCGGGGTCCAACAGAGACTTAAGTCACAATTGGAGCGGGGCAGATATATTGAGAGGAGATGGTGGGAAAGTTGAAATACTGCTTTTCTTTGACAAAAAGACAGAATTTGAAAAGGAAATTGAAGCAACAGTCTGCGGTAGGTTTCTTGAAAAGTCATTTACTATTTTTCTACACTAAACTTTGTCATTTGCTTTTAGTAATATTTTGATATTTCACAACAGAAATACAAAATAGCCAGCCCCATTTGGAAGTATGTGTGCATTTTTTAGGCAGACTTATTGAAAAGACAAATTGCAAAAGCTTCACAATCAACGCCAAAAATCTTACACAAATGTTTTTCTTTATATCACACTGACAAGCCAGTATTTTCTTGGCAATGCAAACATTAGACACATTGTCATCATGCATGAAAATAGTGATGAATAATTTCATTTTAAAGATAATGGAACAAGGGCTGCATTGTCAAACATATTGACCTGTAGACAGATTCAGAGATTCTTGGAACATGTTAAAACAGGACAGTCAAAGCACAACCATTCAGGACAAAGAAACATTCCTGGTGTCAGTGATACTTGTGTTTTTTTCACGTGTGTGTTTTCAATTATCTTAGCAGTCTTGTTGAGAGAGACAAGCAAGATTACCATGGAAAAAAAAAACACCCATCATACTAGACAGCTATTTCTGGAGCTGCTGTAGCCTCGCAGGAATGGTCCTCCACCTTGACTTATTGAATTATGGAGAAGCTGTCGACAGGTTGAGCAACTGTCTCCTTCTCTCTGTGTTTCCTTGCATACACTTTATTCAACACTGTGCTGCAGCTGTCAGTGTGTGCTCCATTACTTGGCTTCAGCTAGCAAGGGTAGAAGATTGCACCTTGCAGTCTCAAATCACATTGACCCCAAGTCTTTATCGTTCACCCCTCTCCTCCTGACCAGTTGAATGGCACAGGAAACACGTCTGTGTATTTTTTTTGTAATTTAGCACCTATGTTATAATTCAAACACCAACATTTAATGCAGAAAGTAGCATACTCTTTATGTAGGCAGTGGGTAGAAATATTTGTATGAATCTTGTTGAATGGTAGACCTGAGAATCAGTAGTGGATACTCATTTTAAATATAGCCAACGTTTCAAACGATGTGCAAGAAATCCATGTAAGCAAAAGGCTCAGGCTGCTTTAAATCTTTTGATTAGGGGAGATCTCATGTGCTTTCAGTCGTGGGTCAGACCGCAACGTGGCTATCCACCTGCTGACATGAATAATTTATCGATTTACAAAAGATCTTTTTGGTTGGCCAAAAACAAAAAAGTTACTTACAAAGTTTCATTTACTCCAGAAAGTTGATTTTTTGCTAGACTGTTGTGTGACAAAAGCAAAGTTGTTTGTTTGTTCAAGCCATGTAACAGGAACCTGGATAGTTTGTTTAAATTACTGATGGAAGATGAGGAGATGAGGTGTTCATCTTTAAAATTACATCAATGAAATGTATTGAATTACATGTTCCTTTGTTTTGAGTGGACATATTTACAGTGGAGCTAAAATGTAGTCTACCCAATCTTAGAAGATCTGATTGTATGGGTTAAAGCAGTTATAAGGAATAGTGCAGGAAAATATAGAGTACTGTGCAAACCTCTTGTACCACCACTCATTTCTTTGTGTTTTACTTCCAAGGAGCCAGGTTTGTTCTCTAGGCATTTGAAAGGTCTTTGGACATTGGCTGTAACACTCATTTTATTTTTGCTTTCTTTTTGCTTGTTAAACCACTTAACACTGACCCATGAGTCATTCAAGCATAAAAAAGGCACCTAACTCGAGGGATAAACCAGCTTTATCAACTTTACCAACTTTTATGTTTTATTAGGCGCAGGCACTTTATTGATGACTCTATCATTTCTAAGTTTTCTTCTCTTTTCAATTTTAAAACTTCTTCTAACGATGTTGAGCTCCTTATTAACTCCTTTAATGGACGCTGTCTCGCCATTCTCAATCAGGTTGCGCCTTTCAAAAGTAGGCATTGGTCTGTTAGTTCCTGCACACCCTGGTTTAATAATCAAACTTGTGGTCTTCGACGTTCCTGTTGAAAAGCAGAACGTCTGTGGACGTCCACTAGTCTGATTGTCCATCGTGAACACCTTAAAGAACGTCTTCATTTATATAATGAGTCAGTGAAAGAAGTTAGATCCTCTTATTTTTAAATAATCTTATAAATCGTCATAAGAATAATCCAAGAGTACTATTTGAGACCATCAACAGTATTGTTTCTCCTCCATCTCAGAATGCTGTGTTGCTTTCTGATGAAGACTGTAATACTTTTCTCAATCACTGTGTAAATAAGGTGATGGACTTGAGATACAAAGTCTCCTCAAGTGCCTCCCCTTATGAAGATGGCCCTTGGTGTCCTGGGTCATTTACTTCTCTCTCAAATTACATTTAATGACTTAATTACAGTAATAGGTAAAATGAAATCCTCATCATGCTCTTTAGATATATTACCTCCCTCTGCCCTGTCTGGGACTCTCACCAGCACTGGTCCCACATTGCTATCTATCATCAACAGTTCACTGAGGCAAGATTGTGTTCCATCCTATTTTGAACATGCCGAGGTAACTCCTCTATTGAATAAACAGAATTCTAGCTCTACTAGTAATTATCGGCCTATTTCAAAATTGCCATTTATAAGCAAAGTAGTTGAAAAAATTGTAGAAAATGAGTTTGGGTCTTTACCATGCAGATTACAAATTTCTGACCCTTCATAGTCCGGCTTTCAAAAGCAGCGTTCCACTGAGACAGCTCTCTTAAGGGTCTATAATGATCTATCAATGACTTCTGATGCAGGGAATTGTTCTGTGATCATTTTGCTATATTGCAGCGCAGCCTTTGATACCACTGACCACAAAATCCTACTTAACAGGCTTAAGGTTTTGGTGGGTATATCTGGCTCTGCCTTAAACTGGTTTTCTTCCTACATATCAGATAGGACCTTTTCTGTTAGGACTGAAAGGTTCACATCCAACATTGGCCCCTAACCTGCGGGGTTCCACAGGGTTCAGCTTTTGGTCCAATATGTTTTTCTTTCTACTGTACATGCTTCCTTTAGCTGGCATCGTTCAATCTTTTAGTGACATTTCTTATTATTTCTATGCCAATAGAATTCAGCTGAAACATTCAGCTGTTTATGTCCTGTAAGCCTCATCAGCTGGATAGGTTGTCCCGGTTGGTTGACTCTGTGGAATCCTTTAAAAAGCAGTTAAACTGCTTTTAAACAGGCATTTTTTTAAATACCTGTTTAAAAATGCCTGTTTTTAAACAGGCATTTTGTTGATTAATGTTTTTTTTTATTTAATATTTTTATTTACATGTAACCTTTTGTGTTGTCTATATTGTCAATTTTGTTACCTAACTTTCTGTTTATTTTAATCTTTGTGTAATTGATTGCAAAGAGAGTGGTGTACCAAAACCTTTCTGTAATTGGTGCTCAAAATTTGGTTCAGAGTTTCAAAGTTGAATGTGAACTTTGAATGTTCTCTGTTTCTCGTTTGTGTTACACATTTACAAGTTTCCCTACTGGTCAGTGGTAAGTTAGCAAGTGTTTGCAGACAAGTCAGTGTCAACCATGCAAACTATGGACGACCATGGCAATCTGCTAGCAATATATACGATCACAAGGAGGTTTTTGGTGCAATCTTTGCAACTCATTTCACTCAGCAACAATTAGCAATTTCTGCCAGGCCTATGTGATAAGGGTCTTATGTTTACGCACATGGAGGAGGAAAATGTGCAGATGCAAGTGTTTCTTTCATTTTTACTGCCTCAAAAGACAACTGCTGCTAACTCTGTCTGCAGATGCTGTCTCTTTTCAAGCATCTGCTAAGATAGCATGCTAGCATCAAGCTAAGACTGAAGAACCTAGAATAATTTTAAAGCTGAGTGTATGCAGACCTGAGCAAAGAAGCCAGAGTCTGATTAAAGGTAACAAAAACAGTGATGATCCAATCAGGCTGTTTCTATAGTAGAATCAGTTTAGTGATAACTGTGAAGCACTCTTTGAACTGTCAGCTTTGTGTTACTACTTACACACTAAATTAAAGAGGCTGTGCGTCCTTGCCCTCTGCAGAACTGTAGCCCAAGATTTATATTTTTAAATGGCAGTACACTGAAGGCCATGTAAAAAAAATGCAAAAGTAATTTAATGAGTAGCGCAACACATTTATTTCTCATGCAAGTAATTAAGTGAAGTGACACATTATTTTTTAATTATTTACATAATTATAACAGACCATTTCAGCTTTTGCTTGTTCTGTGGCCTCTTCTGGTCAGCTCAGTCATATCACAGCTCGTCTGATATTTCACCTCTCTTGTACTGGCTGTTTGTTTTGGGCCTGCTGTCCTACATAATGATAATGATGCAATGAGTTTTTAGTAATTTAACCAAATTCTTCTGGGTAGATCTGCATCACCCTTTTGTTTTTGTCATTAGTGATATCATCTATTTGTCATTTTCTATTGGGAAAAGGACCCAATATGCAGACTCATGGAGGCAAAGTCAACTAAAAAAACCCCCCCACAGCTTTATGGCTGGCTCGAGTAAATGCAAACTGAACTGGACAACTTAGGAATGACACTATGAACTGAACACACAGGCAGGAGTGATGGTACAACGCAACACTGAATGGTGGAAAACAGAGATAATAAATACAAGGGGTAAAGGAGGGAATGAGGGCCAGGAGGGAAACGCAGCTGACACTAATTAAACAGGCGAGACCGGGGAGACGCAAAACAGACTACATTGACATGAGACCTGGACCTTCAAACTAAAACAGGAAATACAACCGGCATTGGGACATGGACTTGATACTATACAGAGGGGACACGGAGGATAGGGACAAGAGTGACACGAGGAGCACAGGAACCAAAACCTAAGAACCAAAAATACAAAACCACGATGAAAACAAAGATCAATAATAGTTAAAAGTTAACAAAAGTTAACACACTGGGTCACCAACCCAGGACCGTGACACATACACACCCAAGCAATAGCATGGTCACTACTGTTACACTGGGTGGCACTGGGTAATAAGCTGTTCATTGTTTTTTCTCCACAGCTTCCCCTTTGTGTAATTTTAATAAAAGTTGATTTTTAGTTTCATCAGCTCATAAAACATTTTTTCGTTTTCTTTCTGTTCTGGTTTTGAGACTTACCACGAGTATGCATCTTTTGAGATACTGTCTAACTCAAAAAAATATTTGTGCTCAAAATGCCGACTAAGTTATCTGATTACATGTGATTTTGTTACAAAATGCAAAATGTCAACATTAATGGAATCTAGTTAAGATTGAGATGGGTTCAGTTTATACCAAACATATTATATTATTGATTATTAATTTGAATAAATAAACATGTGATTTGGTATATTTCAGATGTGTTTTACTCAAAATTATTGCTTCATGTTTGTGAGTCCAAGGAATCATTTTTTGAGTGCATGACATGTTGATCTCGTAAGTGACAAAAAGCCATGGACACCTACATCATGAAAAGCCACCTTCACTTGCTCTACAGTATTTTTACTTAAAATGCAAGTCATTTGATGGTTATGCACTCCACTGCAACTCGCCATTTTTTAGCCTTGTGGTGGAAATCAAATGCAATGGTTTAACTGGCTGCTGTCTTCTTCACTTGCACGATGACCTCTTTAAACTTTCCCTGCTGACAACTCCACCTTACTCTAAAGGGCAACTTTCATGTCTCAGTCAGCTCTGAGACACATGAGCTCTGTTGTGCATAAGCCAAGGCTATGTCCAAGGCTATATTTCCCACAAAATTCTTTCAATAGTGGCACAAACCTTCTCAAATGAAAGCTGAGACGTGGAACTTTAATATAGTCGGATCAATTAGTGTTAGTCGGCTCTGTTAGTTCAGTGTGCATGTGTATACGTGTGTATTAGTGCATTCTCTCAGACATTACAACTGCGATTCAGGGAAGTGAAACGTTCATCTAACGGAATAATTTACTGTCAGGAGTCAAACTTTTTTTTTAAAGCTATTAAACATTTCGCTGATGCTGCAAACTTCGGGCACTCCACTTGTTGGTGTGGCCAAAAAATACAATTAATTATAAAGCAGGTGTATTTTCTGTAAAGTGACCTATGACATTTGGGTAAAATGCTCATACAAGTTGCATAGAGTAATGTGTTGATTCCTGTTAAAGGGCACAGCTGTTCACTTGAGATCTTGCTGAGCTTTACGTTCTTCAGCAGTGTGCTATTCTAAGTTTGTTTTCTTTTTTTTTTTTATCTAACTCTGTATCCCTGCAGAATTTTTATGCCTTTAACCCTTTCAAGCATAATGGTCACTACAGTGGACAGCTATTCAAAGGCTGTTTTCTTGTATTTGTGTCAGTGTTGATGGTATACTTGCACATAAACTGCTACATTGGACACTGATGTGTCACTCCATAACAAATTCATAAGTCTGATTTATGAATTTGTATGTTGTCCACCTAAATGGACATGTAAAAAACTATTTGAAAAGTACATGTTTAAAAAAATCTTTTTTCATGCCTAAGATGAATAAAAACACTTAAGATAAAAAATCCTGATTGAGATTGTCATAATTCATGCATGGAAGGACCAAAACAAGAGGTCACACAAGAAGCTTGCCACACAGCGTATATCTGCTAGTAGTGGCCTGTCTCTTATTGACGTTCGTTTCTAATAACGCCGGGATTGAAAACATGTCACGACAAATCAACCCCGGTCTCCAATAGTAGCCGGTTTATAAACGCCAATCTCAAATGAACCACTGCGTTTTCCGTACGCTACTACTCTTTTCGTACAATCTGGGCAACTGCCCTCCTGCAGCAATTCATACAGCAAATACCTTTTCGTGTCAAAAATGCTTTGTCATTAGATGCTATCGAGGAAGGAAGACAAAGTCAAAACGTCCATTCCGTCTGAGAAAGGAATAAGAGCCGGTCTCCAACCGAATAATTTTTTGAATAAACGCCGGGGCTACTTTTGGAAGATATACGATATAAACACCACTAAACTCAGCAGGTATATACCTGAATACCTGCTGAGTTTAGTGGTGTTTACAAATTGGAGGTCATTAAAATATGAGTATGCAGTTCAGATTATGATTGCTTTTAACTTGTAGCCAGTGCTCAGTTTTGCCTATACGGAATTATGACATCACTTTGTGGATGGTGAAGAAGGTGGCAGGCAAGGACCAGACCCATGGATCGCTTCCAGAAACACTCTAACCTTCCAGTGAAGCTGGATGTAGGTGTTTGGTTTCATCCAAGCTGACGATCCTGCTGCCAAAAAGGCAAATTCATGTGAAGCGGATCTGCCACCTTCCTGGCTTTTCCCCTCAGAGCCCCGAACCACACGCTCTGTCTGTGACGAGTATAAGTTTGTTAAGCTGAGCATGCGGCCCTTTACAGAGTAGCGTGGTCCTGAGGGGCAGGTGGGAAAGGTGTGGCAATCAAATGCTGTCTTGTTAACTGGAAATATCCGGCAGTGGAGACCATTACAGATTAATGTGCAGCAGGTGTATAGACTAGCAGGGAGAAGTGTGCTCGATGAGTAATTGACAATGCAGGTGCATCTTGGGCCACTGCCAGCGTGTGTGGCTGCTGTAATGTTTTTTAGCTGCATGACATCTCTGTTTAAGGGCTTGAGCTATTACATAAAATGCCTCTGAGCTATGATAAAAACACAGTGCCTGAGAAATGCCGGATTTGCTGTAAAATATCCCTCAACTCTTACAGGCTTTTGTTTCTTTTACATTGACAGCTATTAATGTAATTTCATATGTTCAGTTTTTGGCTTGTTTTAGTGATATAAAATGACTTGGCAACCTTTCTGGAATAAAACCCTCCTGACTTTGTCCACTTAATCATAAAAACCTGGTGGGTTTGGCTTCCTTTGTTGACTCAGAGATGCCTGAGCCAAGAAATACAATCAAATGGTCTTGAAAAAGCCAGTCATGGTGGGCAATGCAGACAGGATAATGTCACTTGATATTCGGTGATATTGGGATAATGGTTTGATGTTACTTACTGATACTAATGGTCTTACTGTTGTGGTAGTGTAACCTTACAAGGGGCAGGGCGGGGCTCATATGTACAAATAAATACTAGAAAAATACTTTTTACAGCATGCATGCTTCTGATTTCAATTTAAAGTCCCACTGCTACCTTCTAACTGAGCATTTTTAATGCTTTCATACACCCAAGCGCTATTATTGAACGCAAAAGTCAAATGATTACTTTCTTACTGTAAGAGGGAGGCACTGTATTTACAGTACACAGGGCTGAAAACAAATCTGTTTGGTTTTTTATACACAATAAAAACGATGCAACTGTTCAATAGATCAACAAGTGAGCAATATCTGATCTGTGTTAAATTTACTGTTGCCGTAACAGTCATGCCAGTTTTATTCCCTGATCTGTGTGGCTGCTCCTGGCTCGAGGCCCTCGCTGGCTATCAGTCTCCAGGGCTAAGAGGATAATGTGTTAGCTGATATCTTAGCTCAGTGTGGTGCTGAAATGGGAAAAGGGGGAGTGTGGAGGCAGTAATGATGGACCACTTTGGTTTCTCCTGAGAACAAGGAATTCAGACCCAATCTCAGAGGGTCAGTTTATGCGCAGAAACCAGTGCGTTAGCTTCCTGAACAACAACTGTGTTTATTTCGTATCTCTGCAAATTTGCTATTCAGGTGCAACAGAGCGTTACAAGTGTTTGTTTTTTTTAACCATAAAATCAAGAGATAAAATTGCTTTTAAATTATGTTGGAAATCTAAAGCTATGTTTATTTGTGCAATCAGATTAAAAAAAAATATGTAACTGAAGCCTTGTTTTTATGACTTAGATAAGGCTCAAAACGTAACTTCAGCAAAGTGGCTTCATGGTGAAACAAGTGCGGAGGCCGTGCCAGGCGAGGGTCCTCTTTCTCTCCTCACACTGAGCCTCTCCAGTCATGGATCACAGCGCTGGAGAAGCGGCTAATAGGTCTCTCTAGCTGGGTCTGTGCTAAATACTCCCTCCACTAAAATTATTCCTCTGAGAATCAATGGGCCCATTCTTTTGTGAGCTGTAGTTTGCTTGATGGTCCCAACCTCAATGTGAAACATTAGACAGCAATGGGGAAAACATAAAACATAATACTTGTGTGACCAGCTTGTCATTGGCTGTGTTAAGAATTTTGCCCAAGATAGTAGATTCAGTGAGGGAGAGAGCAGTGAGGGTAATAGGCTCTCCGCAGATCAAATCACAGCGCTGATGCACAGAAAAGGAGGGGCTTTTGATGGGTATCACTGTAAATATTTTGGCTGCCTTTTTTTGCAGGAAGACAAACATGCAATATTTGATTGCAAAGTGATGCTGGGCTGACTATCTGCTTGCTGGTCCGTCCTTTTAATGCAGATTGCCGTGCTTTAGACGCAAAAAGCATCGAATGTAGCTTTTTTCCTGAGCGCCATGACCAGGTCAAAGTTTTAACTTACCCTTAAAATTTATTCTAATATCTATTGTACTTGATGTCAAGTTCTTGGTATGAAACACACCCTTTTGGGTTAATTTTTGCCAAGTTTGCCGTGTGGTCAGAGCAAGCACCTTGAGACCAGGGGTTAAAGATGAACCACAGTCTTCTTGTCTGCATCCTTGTTTTTGATCAAGCTCCACAAAAATGTCTAAAATCTAAAAACGGGGCAGAGGATTCGGTGGAAAAACAAACATCTCTATTTCAGCTCTTTATAATGCTGATCATGTTTTCTCTTGAAGGCCTTTTTAATCTTCCAGTAATTGTTCTTTCAGTCAACCGCAAGGATCACTGCTCTTCACCCAGAGAGCCCGGCCTAGCCCTCGACCGCAACATCTCCGCTGTCTCACCACAATAACCTGGTATTGGATACTTACCCACCCAGAACTCCCAACTGCCAAGATTTCTAGGGTCTTTGCTTCCCAAATCTATGATCACAAATCTGCTCTGACTTTCCCATTAGATGAAGGAAGCCTTTCTTTCTATTCAGAGGCTCGAAAAACACCAGATCAAATTCTAAGCAAATGTCGTCAGTCATAAAGTCTCACAACATCAAGCAATTGCTTCTTAAATAAGTAGAAATGCATTATGACATAACTGCAAAATCTGCATTTATATTATCTCAGGAGAATGTAAAACTCGCGCGGAGTGGCACAGAACAAATTAAGCTGATTTATACTCAAGTGTTCACAGCAGACCAGCAGAGTATAGTACCAAAATCAGCTTAATGTGGCTAAGCCTAAATATTTATAAAATCAGTTGTAATGGGCTACTCCCCTGGCAGTACCATCCTCTCCTGAGTTACTGTGGAAAGTTGTGACTTTTGGCATCAAATGGTCTCAGAGTTTACCTTCAAAAAAAGTGAAAAGGTAGCTTTTAATGAAAAATATCAATTTAGTGATCCTAAAAGACCCCAAATACTTGCCATGGGTTTGGTTATAATTATAATATAAAGTTTGGATTCACCTCGTGTTCATGTTCCCCGGCCCATGCCAGACTTCTGCTCAGTTTGTCTATTTGGTTACTATTACTGAGCCTTTGTTTGTAATTCAATGGAAGCTGATATGTGTTGTAAGAGGAGCCTGTTGCTACAAGACTCTCTGCAAAGGTCAAACATGGTGGTTTGTTTTTCTAGGTTCCCTTTGGGATTCAGAGTGAATAACTTTAAGACTTTTTACCTGTCGCCAATAAGGAGCAACAGCACCCCTGCCAGTTGGTCGGTTAGAAACAAACATGTCTTTATGGGCCAGCAAGACTGAATCGAGACAAGAGCTATAATTTTAAATGAAAAACACAACAAGCTTAAAGAAGATGAATTTCCAATCTTCCTTGAGCTCACTGTGACAAACATCTTTGGCTGTTTCAACAAATATTTTATCTTTAAACTTCACTTTGACTTCATTTATTTATTTAAATGTTTTATTCTATGTATTAACTCCCTGATTTGGGTGATTTTAACTTTTTATTTTAACAAGAGTGCAGACAGTTTAAATTAAATCAAACAAATGTATTACAGGTTTCTCAAAGAACAAAAAAAAGAGTTTTCTTGAACCAGATAACTGAACATTTGTCATTTGGTCCGTTATGTTCTGTAAGTGTTGCTGCATATGAGCTGCCCAAGGCAAGAGCACTCTGACCCTAACTAAGTTGGCTTCATGCTTCAAGAAACATCACCAAATGGAAACTTGATCTACATGGTGTGCTGGCACGGGCCCAAGAATGCATGCCTTTTCCTTATTTTGCTCGGCATTAAGATAAGCGCGTGGTACCTGGGATATAACTTATTCGCCAGTCACGTCAGGCTGGAGAGTGGCGAGAACTACATGTGGAATGTTAAGTGCGGTGTATCAGAAAACATCAAAGAAGGCACAGAGCCCCGAGGAGCCCGTAAAATTAATGATCCAGACTGACTTCTGCGCAAAACAAAAAGAGAGGAGAGAAAAGACTACTGTATGTGGAAAGGTTGCAGTTCAAGTTCCTTTGTGTTTTATGGTCTGCTGAACCAAAATATTTCACCTATTTAAAAATGGGCAGGCTTTACATCCTGGATGTGGCAACAGCTTGGGAAGAACCTGGGCAAGTTCCAAATAATAGAATAAGCTTTGATTTTTTTTATTGGCTTACAAAGATAATAATTAAAGTGCATATTGCAAATCCATTAGCTAGAATCATTCTATTTTTCCTGCTTTTAACCCCCACCCCGCCAAAAAAAAGTGGTTACAAATGTTATAAAATCACTGGGTACACCTCTAAAGGTAGCATCAATTTATGAATTTTCTTATGTTCATCCAAAAAGTTGAGGAGAGGCTGGATTGGGGTATGTCCTGGAGAGGTTTAGATCCACATGACTGATTTTGAGTGACTACTTAGAGAAAACCAATTCAGGTTCAGGGACATCATCCTACTCCAAACACATGGGTCACCAGCCCAGGGAGGAGACAGCACTCACTATTGTGACAGTGTGCTACCTGTGAAATTATTTCTGTTGCTAAAAACAAAGCCACTTGAATTTGGAAAATTCAAAATCCACCCAGCTGGCCAGATCTCTCTGATGGTGCCAGAGCAGTGAGTGCTTATGTCCATGGCAGCAATCTCTGCCCACCAAGCAAGACAGAAAAGCCAGAAAAGCTGCTTCCGAGGGGAGCTGTAGCGTCACTGGCGCCTGTATGAGAGTGATATAAATCCCAGCTGCTTTGAAAATAATTAGCGCAGGGATCAAGACTAGTAGAGCAGTCTCCCCGGCCTGGCGCTGAAGAGGAGACAGGTGCCACCAGTGGCCTAAGCCACTGGAGCTGCACCCTTGTAGTACAGAGCAGGTCCAGGCTGGGAGAAAGAATGCCACACTCATTTTGAGCCTCACTGGTCAGGCAACTCTTTTTCCCTTTTTTTGTGCTTCAGCATCACACATTTTAGGCCTGTGGTGGTGGTGGTGGTGGTGGTGGTTGGGCTTCTGGGTGTGGGATTTGTATTGGTCTAAGGGGAGAGAAGAAGAACTGGATTTAAGAGGTGGGATTTTGGTATCCACCCTTATGACCCGACCATTGAAATGATCTCTGAGATGATGAAAGCTTTGCTTATATTTGGCTAATATCTGCAGACAAGTGCAAGTCCAACAAATAGATTTAGAATTTTATATGCTTTAGTGAGGTACATGACAAGGAAACAAAGAACACACCAGTAAGTAATAAATATATATTTCCTAACAAGGTTACAAACACAGAAGCTAAAAATAAAGGCCTTGTTTTGGTCAAAAGATTGTGTTAGATCATCTAACACTGTCTACACCCCCCCTTGTATAGAAATCATGCTGCTTCCTTTTCAAAATAGACAATCCAAAAACATACCCAGTTCCTGCAGCTGTTAGGAAGGTGAGTAAAGGCATGAATTTTGCTACTAATTTTAACTACTGCAGCCATACTCTATACATAAATCCAGTGGACATATTAAAAGTCTTTAATGTAACTGAGAGAAAAACTAAAATAAGATCAACTAATAGCAAATTTCATCAGTTATGCTACAGACATGAATGAAAATTACTTAAATACTGTACTTACACGATACTTTTTAGAACTCAAGGGCAGGATGGTGTTAAGTACAGAATCCTAGTTGCGTAATAACACTTTTATATCACTGCTGACTTAATAAGTCATGACACCCGTGAATTCAGTTTTTCCTACAGCTGAGATGTTTTGAAGGAGTCATCGCCTCAAAAGTGAGCTTACATGACCACGTCTTCACATTTTGTTCAGTCTTGTAACAGAGCTTTCCATGTCCACTTACTCTGATGGAAACTCCTTTGGCCCCACTGCTTTGCGGTATCCTGAGAGACTGTCAATCACTCTACAGACAAACGGTCATTTTCCACTTTCAAGAAGTGTGGGGATTCCTGGTTGTGGGCACCCACGGCACCGGAAGGAAAAACAGGATAAGATATTGTTCCCACAACTAACTAAAGGCTCCCAGGTTTGAACTGGGGATCCCCTTCCCGGTCTGACTTGTGGTGTTCAATGTTGGAAAACCTGACAATTGAGACGTTCCCATGGCATATTTTCTATTGTCTTATGCGCACGAGTCAGGAATTGTCTTTCCGTCCCATGTGGAGTGCTGTGGTTAGAAAGGATAACAGAAGGAGCAAGGAGACAGTTGTCCTTTAACTGCAGGAGTCTGGTCCAAACCCAGATTTTGGCAAATATCCACCCCGACACTTTATCACACTTTAGAATGACAGTATCATCTGCACTGACCTCCCGTGAAGAGAGCCAAGAACTAAAAAAAATGTCGGAGACTCATTTTTGAATTTGTCGAACATTTGTGATTTATAGTCAATAGATAAAATTGTGACTGAATGCAATAAAATGTAATGTTCCCAGGGGAAGGACTGACATAATTCTATTGAAATGGAACAATTACTTGTACTGACTTGCTTTAAACAGTCTAATGTAGTGTCATTTGACCGAGTGGCATAAAGTTTTATCACTCAGATATCTTGCATGTGTAACAAGACCTCCGTAGGCTTTATTTAGCCTGTTGAGGTGACATCAGTCACAGGGACGTGAAAGGCATTTCTCTGGCCCATGCCAACAGCCTCATACCTTTGTTGTTGTCGTGGTTGACTTTTACCTCCATTCACGCCTCTGTAGCTGACTCTAGGTAGCTCAATACATCTGTGTCATGATGAAAAAATTCGATTGATGAGGTTTGCATAAAACGTTCTTTACCTCATGCACCAATATTTAGTCAGTGACTTCAGAACGATGACCACACGGTCAGGTCTGGGTCAAAGTCTGTTATAACCCAGAAAAAAGGCTCTCACGCTCTCTTGCTAAGTGTCAAGTAAAATTATGACTAGCCTGGTTTATGCCAGAACTGCTCAGTTACAGATTGGCAGCACCTGGCATATCATTGTTTCATGCATGTGCCAAACACACTTCTCTCATTAGTTGTTGAGGGACAGTAGTAGATTTTGTTTATTGAAATAATGAGCTGGGATTTATTATTTCCTGTTGTAGAGGAAATGTGGACACTTATTAAAACACCTCACACTTTGGACACTTGTACGACGAAAAGAAGCCGGAAAAAAGCAATAAAGAGGGGAACCCAGAGAAGAATGGGGAAAGTAAGTGTGCCAGTCTTTTAGGAAGTTTAATCTGGAGGCAACACCCTGCATTGGTCAAAGGCTTTACCTGGGGTCATGAAGCAGACTTGATGACGTGCTCAGGTACTCCTCATGCTCAGCTGAAGCAGCAAGGCTTCCCTTTCTTCCATGAGGCTCAGCCATAGCAAACCCAGTTAAACTGGGCTGATCTCACGAGCCAAGACTCAGAGATGACTAAGAGAGACAGATGTGCGTGCTTACAAAAAAAATATGCATATTGATTTTATTTTAAATGAAAGCCAGTGTCCACATCACTGTCTGCTGCTCTTAGCTCAAGTCATGGGAACATTTGAGCTTTAAACAAATAATTAACAGTGAGGGAAAAAAATCGGGTACATTTTTAGCAGACGTCCCATTTCCAGTTTGAAAAATACACTGGTGAAAGTTGCTCAGTGATTGTTCGCCCAATTGGTCTGTGACCACAATTTGTCAGGACAAATCATATGACTGAGATACTTCCTTTCAAAATAGTGTTTAAGGAACCACTGAAATGGGAAAATCAGCCCTTATTTTCAAATTAAAGGGCAAGCACAGTTACAGTCCACATTACAGAGATTCTTGATCAGTTTTAAACTTTCAAGTCGTTTTATATCATCGCAACCGCAAATGTTAAATTTTTTGGTTGTTTGAAGTACTCCAGGCTTAGCATAATGATTGAACATTGTATTTACTGGAAACGTTCCACACTTTTATAATGTGGGATATCTGCAGTAGCAGCCTTTTCACTGGTTTTCCTTAGTGAATTTAAGAGTAGGAAAGAGGATGGCCGTTAACTTTGTGTGTGTACTGACATCAGCCACTGACCAAGGCTGTCAAATAGACATCAAAACATGCACTTAGGCATACTGCACACTCCCTTTTCCCACATCCCATCCCAGCGCCCTTTATGTTGTCCACACAATGGAAATCCAAGCACACAAGAAAGATTTTTTCCATGCAAATGTGAAATCCATACAGGAAAAAGAAAAATATGCAGTTGGAGATCCACCATGTGCCCAAAGAAAACAACACTCTGTAAAGTGCTTGTGCAGCCAGTCAGACAACCTCGTGCCTTTCAATTATGCAGCCAGCATTATATCAACTTGACAAATACTGAAGGATGTGACCTCCTGATCCAGGCTGAACCCAACCTTACTTCAAAATCCTGGTCAGTCAGAGCTGACGAACAATGCTGAAACGTTTCAAAAAGGAAAAGATAAATCAAAATCAAAGCCACACGCAGTAGCACCAAACAAAGAGCTTGTTTGCAAATTCAGATTTTTAACTTTGGTCAAAATGTGATGCGACCGCTGCTTGAGTGAATGACTTGTCAGGAAGGCCATCTGTAATTAAATTCAATCACAGGGTGGGCCAGTGTTTGGATTAGCTCCACTTGTATCAGTTTGTAGATACTACGGACTTGTGTTGAATCTTCTGTCTACAATTAATTTTGAAAACTTGATCATGTGATAATTTGCAGATGACACATAATCGTGTCATCATGGCGCTGTGCCATTTTATAAAAAAAGAATGTCATCCGACTTATTAAATCTTCTTGATGTTTTTCTTTTAACATTTTAGGTAAACACATTTGGATGTAGATAGCATCAGCAGTCCCCCGTGGGATGGGGACAGGCTGTGGGAAAGTATATAAAAGTACTCAAATGATGATCACCCTTCAGATGGGACTCTAATTGTCGCTGTCTGAACACCTCCTCCCAGTCTTAGAGACACTGTCGTCTGAAATACGCTGACGATGTTAACAATCGTCTGCTGATGTGCGCAGCAGTGCCTCAGCTCCAGACATTTGGTGCAGTTGGTAGGCTGACAAACCCGATTAGGGTGTCGGAGTACTCCAAGTTCCTTGGTTGATGCAGTAACTACATGTTTCTCAGGCGAAGTTCTGTAGATGCAGACAGATAAATGTGGCTATGACGAACAAGTCAGAATGAAAAAGATAGCTAAAGATTAGCTTGAAGATTAACTGTGACATTACAAGAAATACACTCTCTGTTAATTGTAAGACAGGATATTGAGAAGAAGAAAAAAAGATCTAGTCCCTACCAGGTCTTAAAACTAGGTAAATACAGCTTAAGATGAAAAACAGTACATGACTGTTACACTGTGGCATTATTAAGAAACTGGGGCACATCAATCAGTAGCTTATAGATCCACTTTTATCATTTAACTTATCTTAAAGTCTCTGACATTAAATTCTGGCCTACTCTTTTTTAACAATGTTGAATCAGTTCATTCAGTTTTGCAGGCATTTTTTTTGTTCACGGCTCTTTAAGGTTGAACCACAGTATTTCTGTCAGGCTGAGGTCTGGACATTAAGTGGGCGGTTGCAGCACCTTGATTCTGCTAATGATCAGTTAATCAAGTGCATCTGATTATCAACACCTGACTACTACCCCATAATTCTTATGAAAGCAACAGAGGCTCACTTAGTTTTTCACACATTGCTTCTGTATTTTAAGTTAATTTTCAAAAATATATATAGGATGAATGTGCAATACGTCATGCTTTGTATATCATCTAAGGTTGCATTAGCTATTTTTTAAAGATTCGATAAGCACCAAATGATTTTTATAATGTCCTAACATGCAAAACCTTTGAATTTAAAGAGACTGCACTTTGTCATATCAAATTGTATACCTGTTTCTTCTCAAAATGTGAAACACTATCAGTCATGGCTTGTTCTCCCTCAAAATCGAGATATTAAACTATAAATTAAAGTAGAAGTTGTATTTTAGAACCATATCATCAGTTGCGTATTAGCTTTCTGACTCAAAATCATTCCCAATTCACAGATTCTTATATTGAGGTGATATACAGATACAGATGTTAATTATAAATTGACAAATGAACAACGGACGCCTCGCCATGCTGTGTATTCATCCATCCTTCAGGCTACTGAACTATCAAAATCCCTGTATTATTCCTTTAACACCAACAGCATTGTCTCTTTAAAAGTCCAGGCCCAGTACTTTTGAACACAGCTGTTAAAAGCATGTTGGCATGCAGATTTTGCTCAAGGTACCTTGAGCAAAATCTGCATGCCAACATGCTCATGATTACAATGTTCACATGGTGATGTTTGCCATCTTATTCATGACATGTTAACGTGACATCATTTGCAGATTAACACTTCAGACAAACTACGGCAGACTTTGATGAATGGCTCAAATTCATTTTGACTTGAGGCAACAGAAATTCAGTCCATGAGCAAAACACACGCATCAGTTCCACTGTTGTCTATTTATTTCATCCAAGAGTTTGCAGATGTGGTTCATCACTGCACACAGAGGAATATAGAAAAAAAAAATCAACATGCAGGATTGGTAACATATTGTTTGGAGATTCATCCAAATCCCTCGAGAACGCTGAGAAAACAGTAGACTCATTTTGGGAAACATAAACCAGTAAGATTTTTAGAGCAGTGCAGGTGATCACAGGTCTTAATTGTACATTTGATTGGCACTGTCAGACATTTAGAGCAACCTATTAGCACAGCTGACCCATTTGAACATTAAAATATGTTACGCTAAGCACGTGAAGCATAAAATTAGCACAGAGACCCTGGAGAAAATTGCTTCCATTTTGTTTCAGAAAACTAGAATCTTTAGAATGCAAATCACACCAGACTCTTTTTCCCTGTGAAATAAACACATCAGAGTGGATCAAAACAGTTTAGCTTGAGTCAGTGTTAAATAAGTCCCACATTTTGGCACTCGTGTGCTCATATACAATCAGGCAAATGGAGTGAAACTTTTTGCACCTGCTGATGAAAGAAATTGTGCAGCGTATTTCATAAAATTTAATAAGCCAAAACCACGTATACAGCATGTAGAGTCAGCAGGTATGTCATAGTAAAAGAGCAACTAGTGCTACCATGTTTAGGTCCCTTAGAAAGGAGAAAAGAATCTGAGCCACTGAAAGATGTATTTTTGGGACATTATTTTTTGTGTGCGTCAGAGATCTGAATTTGTTTACGTTAGGATTCTGAGTATAAATCAGAAATGTGAGATTTAATGTCAAAATTTGGACTTTACTTTTATTTATGTCAAATGTCAAAATTTTTTATATCATTCTGAGAAAAAAGGAAATGGCCCAAATCCTCTTCCACAGAGGTGAGATGCCGCACATATGAAAGTGTCTGTGAAAATGTGCCCGTAACTACATTATAAATGTGGCCTCTGATTTTTCCATTACTTTCTTAATGAATGTCTGAGTGAAGCCATGAAAACAAGTAACATAAAAGTTTAAATTAATCCAAGTCTGCTGTCATTCATTAAAAATCTCTCTTTAAAAAAATGAGTTCTTAAGAATCACGACAAGATTTTTTTTTTTTTTTGTCCTTTATGCCACACACAGGCCACACACAGGATATTTATAGTATAATATACATGTCCCAGTAAATATAGTGGATGTGAAATGTACCAGAATAATCCAGGGGAGGAAAATGAGCCACTTTCTCTACCAACAAACTGGAGAGATTTAGGAACGTGGCCTCAGACTTGGCACAAATATGGAAGAGAGTCACGAAGTTGAATGTGGGCAATAAACAACAAGTCACGCAAATGTACAATTCACATGCAACACAGTTGGTGATTCACTTAACCGTCTGGCTGAAATCTTATTCCCTTTGGCTTCGGTTACATATGCCATCATTTCTTATTACAGCAGAGAAGAGACAAACAACTGAAGCCGAATGCAGGTTATCAATATAATACTCACAAATTACACCATGCTGGGAGAATCCAAGCAAACCACTTTTACTGCCAACTTAATTTGAGACAATGGAAACCTTTTGGTCTCCCCTCCCTTTTGAGCAGTCAGAACACTGCTCCCTCCTTACGTCAGCTCCGCTCCCCTATTAAAACAATATACGAAAGACTTTGTGAAATGCTACTAATGACTAAAGGAATTAATACTGAGCCATGGCCATGTCTCAAAGGGTTATGCAGACTTCCCACACTATGAGAGACTGATACAGTGGGCCTCCATGACCACCAGCGTCGTCAGGACAAAAATGTTGACTTCGGGACCTACATGTTTCCTCTTAATTGGATGCCTTTCATCAAACAGTTACCAGCTTGCTTCTGCCAATGAGCTGGGAAGGGAAGGGCTTGAGAGAGATAACACAATTGCATACGGTGGATGAAGGCAAGTAAAATCAAACATGCTAGAGGACAGCAAACGAGATACGCAGGCAGAGAGCCAGTCTCAAATCACTCTTTTCCTAAACACATTACGGTTTCTCCTTGGTGCCTACGTAATTTATCAAATGAAAATTATAAATATTTGTAGGCCGAGAAGACTTGCAGCCTTTTTGATACTGACTAATGTCATTTAGTTATAGCGAGCAAATGAAAAGAGCTCTTGTCCTGCAGGAACATGCATTAAAGAGTTGTTTGATTTGCAGAAAAAATAATTTGTGAAGTATATTGTGTAATTTGTAAGAAGAAGTATTTTATAAAAAGGAATGCCGGGCAATTCATAAACCTCTATATAACATGGTCCCCACTGGACAGGTGTTTTTACTCATTTTGGCTGATTGGAGCTGTGCTGAACACTGTGTGTGGCATCTGCATGTGTGTGTGTGTGTGTGTGTGTGTGTGTACGTGGGTGGGGTGGGGGGCAAGTTGTTAATTTCTTTGTCTGTCAGCACGATTATCCCAAACATACCAGACTGAATTTCATGAAACTTGCTGGAGGGGTGATGCATGAGCAAAGGAAAATCCATTTATACTTTGATGCAGATCTTGGTCCCTAAAAATTGTGACATTGGCCTTGGCGGAGGACTGTGCTCGCCAAGTGCACTTATAATTGCATCTGTTATGCTCGAATTGTGCATCCCTGGGATAGACGTAAATGTCTCAGTGGAATTTATGCAGCAAAGGATGGGAAAAAGCTCACAAGAAATCCCACATGCACACCTCCCAATTCTTTCCGGCAGGCCTGCATGTTGAGCAAGATTTTTAATTCAAGTCCTGTCATAATGCAGGCTTAAAAATAAACATGAAAATGAACATAAACACGTTGAAGTAGTTGCTTCGTACACTCTGCAATAAATGTTTTAGTTTGCCTTTTGTTCTTATGGGAAATTTGTCCATCGTCTGATCAAAGTTCAAATTGGAACTTTCTAAACTGAGAAAAGAGCAGCCAGGCATATCTCCACCATGTGGCAAGTGGCTGTTGGAGGTTGCTGGCTGTCACTAGGTTAAATTGGTTGTAAATCGGTTGGCCCATAGTTTGTGCCGAAGATCCAAACCTCTGTGCAGACTCAGGTTACTCAGTGCAAACTGGAAAAGAAGAACGTTCACTGACATGTGTGACTGGTGTGTTCCTGCGTTGTGTTCTGACACCGACAATAAAAGGTAAAAAGAGAGACCTCCAAGTAAATAACTTGCCCACTCCAGCTCCTCTCCCACAGGGGACTTGCAGAAAAAGAGGCCGGCATTTATTTTTACATTAAACAAGGTACAGACTTACATGTAACATATTTGACATGAGTCTTTTTCCATGGTCTCTCCGAACTCCTCCGGTTGGAACACCAGAGGGTGTGTTCCAACTATAGGGGAATCACACTCCTCAGCCTCCCTGGGAAGGCCTATGCCAGGGTGCTTGAAAGGAGAGTTCGTCCGTTAGTCGAACCTCGGATACAGGAGGAACAATGCGGTTTTCGTCCCGGCCGTGGAACAGTGGACCAGCTCTTTATCCTCTCAAGGATACTTGAGGGTGCATGGGAGTTTGCCCAACCAGTCTACATGTGTTTTGTGGACTTGGAGAAGGCATTCGACCGTGTCCCTCGAGGTGTCCTGTGGGGGGTGCTCCGGGAGTACGGGTTGTCTGGCCCGTTGCTACGGGCCATTCGATCCTTGTACAACCGTTGCAAGAGCTTGGTCCGCATAGCCGGCAATAAGTCGAATTCGTTCCAGGTGGGTGATGGGCTCCGCCAGGGCTGCCCTTTGTCACCGATTCTGTTCGTAATTTTTACGG
>VURO01028905.1:0-26446 GCA_015108175.1 Pelvicachromis taeniatus | reverse complement strand
AAAAGCTATGCAAATAGTTTAGTCAAGTTTGCATCTAGTTTTTCACCAGCCATACTATCAACACTGCCTCCTTGCAGAATTTTTCAAGAAATGCCACACCCCCCCTTTCAGGTAACCTGACAAGCCAGCTGGTGACTTCATGATAGGTTTATCAGTAAACACCTAACTTCTGCTGTTTACCCTTGCCTCACAATTACATAAGCATCACAAACACCTACTTGAAAATAACTGGAAGTACTTAAAAGAGAGAGAGAGAGAGAGAGAGAGAGAGAGAGAGAGAGAGAGAGAGAGAGAGAGAGAGAGAGAGAGAGAGAGAACTGCATAACCTAGACTAAAATGTGTGAACCACAAAGCCGGAAGCAATTGCAAAGAAGTATTCAGGCTGTCAGCGTGGAGTGAACTCCACAATGGATTGCTCGTACAAAGAAAATAAGGAGCGCCACATGCCAGGTGGCCTCCCGCCCTGCTTTCACTTTGGAGTTGTTTAATGAACTGTGACTACTAGCAAGATAATTCCGATTTCTTGATAACTGTGTTGACAAAATCATGGCGGGGTATTGACATTTTTTCCTCTCAAACAGACAGAAATTCAGTATGCAAACCGAGCGGTGACGCTTTCACCCACACGTGTTCACTCACGCTGTCCGATGCCCCCACTCTCTCTCTCTTTAAGTGTGCACATACAGAGCCAAATACAAGCACAAACATTAGAAGGCACCTACCTGAAGCGGGACTAATGGCTCTGCATCCTCTGGTTGCCAGACCTCGACCACGCTGGGTGACATCTGACTCAAAGCTTTGTAGGGAGAAAGAAATCAAATTAACAGTTAGGTACTGCACTGGGAAACTGGGCAATATAGAAAACAACACACTCTGGTGGAAATGCATCCAAAGCACCCGAAAAGATAATAATTACAACATAAGTAATTAAAACTGCCAAGCCACAGTAGCATTATCGCTTATTACGAATGAATCAAGGGAAACTGAGTGGATGAGAATGACAGGCAAGTGAGGAAATTACTTCGCCTCGGCAGCCCGACAAAGGCTGTTTGCTAGCTGCTTGTTTAGCAGGGGGTTAGCTCGGTGGCTAACGAACTTGGGGAAACACATCTCCCCTGCTGCTGCAGTAAACACGACTGTATGGTCATGTAGAGGGCAGCTTACAACACCGCGTAAATTTATTACAGTAACAACCGCTAAGCGGACGTTCAAAGTCTCGATAACCCGCTCCTTTCCTGTCTGAGCAACTCACAGTTTCGTTAAATCAAACAGCAGAGGGGAATTGGAAGCTAGCAAGAACTAACATTAGCGGGGTGATAAAGCACTAGCTACAAACCGAGTAAAAACAAAAGAAAAACAAAAACACCACTTTAACTTTTATTTTTATTATTTTTTTCACACGCTAGGACTGGCTGTGGACATTTCAACTGGTCTTCCACAGTAACAGCCTAGCTAAATTAACGCACATTTCTTCTATCTTTTTCCCCCTGCAATGGTCGCGTGAACGCACCAGCCCCCCAAAGCGGAAAATACAGACGAGTATAACAAACCTTGGAGCTGAGCCCCTCCGTGCTGGACGGAGGGTAAAAGTAACTGTAGTATTCCTAGTAGTATATTGATCCACGTTTTCCTGTGACAGTGGCTGCCTTGGTGGAAGTCTTGTAGCCCCGCCATGCTGCCCTCTCTGCTAGCAGCCTGCCTTGTGTTTCGCTGCGTTGGTCTTTCTTTCTCTCAGCAGGCAGAAGCAGCAGCAGCAGCAGCAGCTCCGTCCCTCCCTCTGTTCCTCCCCGCCTGCTCAAGCACAGCCAACATTGAGGACAGGCACTGCAGCGAGGCACGAGGTAAAGCAAAAAAATAAAAATGCCATTAAAAAAAAATAACAAAAAGGCTTCATGCAACCCTATATAAAACTGTAAAGTGGCCGAATACTGGAGGTGAAACGTTTGAGTTTAATCAAATGCTTATATTTCTGACTAGTTTTAGTTAAGAGCTGCTATTTGATATTAGAAATTAAAACGTAGCGATATCTGCACCTCAACCATGCTACAACAGGGGTGTCAAACACATCCCCGGGGTACAGTGCCCCCCCCCCATGGCTTTTCATAATAAAGTGTAGAAAAAATACACACAAAAAAAAATTACTTCAGTGTTATTAAATAAAATGCACTATTAATGCAGACAACGCCACACAGGAGATCTCAAGATGAGTGGCTCGTAAAGCATTTAAATGCTATTGTAGATCTGCTGTGATCTGTAAACTTAGTGGACATGTACTGACAGTAGGTGGAAAAATTGAGATTCTAGAAATATGTGTAAATGAGATTTAATTGGGCTTTATAAGGTATAACATAAAAGTCTGGCTTACATATGAAGTCAGGGTTCATAATATAGCATATACAACTAATAATATTAAAAATATTAGGGTCAAGTTTAGAGAGTCTTTCATTCTGATTCCTTTCAATGCATATTCTGCTAATGTGTTTGACATATTTACTGTACGTTTATTCTCCAGTACTGCTACTCTTACTTAGTTTCAGTAAGTGAATACTTCTAACACTATTGGTGTCACAGTATTTCCAAGTGGGAAGTGACTAAATACATTAAACTCTACTTAATTTTAAGATGCTTGTAAAGAAAACTTTGTTTCTTACTCCAATAAGCATACACAGCACTTTAAAAGGCTAGCAATAATATAATAACACTCAACTTGAAAGCTTAAGATTTTACAGTGTAAAAATAGTCTAATATATTTGGCCCTCCCTCGCCGTCCAGATTGATCCTGTGTGGCCTTGGCAGGCAGTTGTACATTAAACAGTAACTTCCCACACCTTGATCATCTTCAACAGTAAAAAAAACAACCTACACTTTGATTCGTAATATAATCGCTTAGTCACAGGGGATATTTCACTTCATTTGTGTGTGATTGTTGTTACTGAGGTGAGATTTGAATGCAGGGTTATTACGCTGTTGTACTAGCAGTGCCAGCATGTAAATCAAGCGCTGAAAAGCGTACTAAGAAGCATGTGGAAATGTGTAATAGAATAGAAATTGACTGGGTTTTAAACTTGCTTCACAGAAACGCTGGCCAATGCATGCAATAAAAGTCCTTTACACACCAGTTACACCACTCTGGTTTCATATGTTCATATGGGGGGGGTTGAGGGTTCAGGCATGTTTTAACCAGAGAAACTGCAAGCTGCAATTACCAAAAACTGTGCACACTGTTCTCAGAGTTTTGACATCCAACATGTCAGGCTCATGAATCACAGTACAGGTTGGGCAGGTACACACATGAATACATCCAGGTTATTCTTGTGTGGGTGTGTCAGCTCCCTCAAACAAACTGCTGCTAGGCATTTCGAGTATTTATTTTTTCCAGCCTTGCTGTAGTCATCAGTTCTAAGGAGCTTACAGTTGCCCCAGAAATATAAATATGAACATCCAGAGACTGCATCAGATGGCTCTTTATTATGCCACTAACTAAACTTACAATAGTAAAACAGTGCCCTTTAAATTAGTAACTAACATTTGTCTCACATTCATTAACGCAGAAGAAAAACTTCAGAACAAGAGGCAAAAGATCAAATATTACATTTGCATGTCATTCATTTACTGGAATAAAAATGAAACTGATGAGCAAAGCAAAATGTGCACAGAGCTCATTTGAAATTTAAATCAAAGAACCCAGACGCATTGGCCTTCTCAACTAGGTCACAGAGTAAACAAGACACACAACTGCCTATTTTGCATCTGGTTTGACAGAAAAAAGAGAGCAAAAAAAGAAGGTCAATAGTCATTCTAGACATGTTGTGACAGCAATGATCTTTTTTGATCATCCAGAAAGTGAGTCTTGGAAAAAACAAAAAAACCCTAAAATTTGAGGGTTGCTCTTGTAAAATTCCAGTGACGATTATAAAAGAAACAAAAACATCAAAGATAAGACACTTGACACTGACCTTTGTGGTTATAATACAACTATGGAAACATGCCCTGTAATACGAGAGAGAGAGAGAGAGAGAGAGAGAGAGAGAGAGAGAGAGAGAGAGAGAGAGAGAGAGAGAGAAAAAAGTGCACAAGCATTTGATTCTAAACCATCTGTTTAAACCATACAAACGTGAACACTGGCAACACAAATGCAGTAAGTGTCGATTCCCTTCCATCATCTACTCGGAGTTCTCAGTTTTCATGCAAACAGGTGTCCCAAAACTCTGGCTGCTAACTTGTGTTTATCACAGGACCCTGTCAGCCCTCACAGCCACTAATGTTGTTTCGGACTCTTCTCTGGTTGCACCAAAGCAATGTATCCACTGATGAAGTCCATCTGCCACCACAAAGTCACTGACATCTGTCCTTATTCAAAATCCACTCGAGGGCACGAGTGGGGTGTGTGGTGCTTTTATTTTCACTAAAACACACAGCACAAAAATTAGAAATGCAGAAACCAGGTAGGTAAGCGTCAGAGGCCAAAACACATTTTTCCCATGACAAGCTAGCATTCAGTCCATGTAGTCGAAGTCATCCGGGATACCAAAGGCTTTATCAATGCGGCTGTTATCAAAGGCAAACTTCTTCTTTGTCCAGGACTTGATGGCGAAAACATTGTCTGAGAACAAGAGTAAAGAAAAACATTAATTACATGAAATATGAATAAAATGTCTTTTTTTTTCTTTCAAACATATACTGTAAATTTACAGCAAAGTGAATCTGGACTGCTCGTTCAGAAGCAAGGAGAAAGATTTTGAAAAGATGTTAACAAGAAGTCAAAGAACTGTCTCACACACACGCACACACATTATATTATCAAATAATAGCAAAAAAAATAACAGTTTCACTAAAAACAATAGTCTATATTTTAGGAAAACACTTAAGCAGCTACAGCTCTGAAGTCTCCAGTTTCAAAAGCAGAACAACTTCCTGCAGACTAACAACTGATCAGGACTTAAGCCAATGAACGTTGACTTGCACTTTTAGCGATGCCTTTCACTTCATGTCTGGAGGATTAGGTTTTACTGTTCTCCAGTTTTGATATGACAAGCGATTAAATGTGTCGAGGCTTGTGTGGGCAGCCGCAGACAATTCATGAGCAGGCCTGCTAAGAAGGTTACGGTGGTCGGCTGCAAGAAGTGCCAACATACAGCAGCAGTGTTTTAAAAACAAGGTGCACAAAGTTGCAGCTACTTTTTCCATGAAACCTTCAAAATTTGGCTTTGGTGTGTTTAGCCACAAACCCCGACTAAAATAGTAGCATTCGTTCTAACAACATAACATGAGAACTTTACAGCTTATAGTAAAAGACGTTACTGTGCAAATTCAACAGCTGCGCTACGAGGAAACACTTATGCATTTTTGTTTCATACTGTCCAGCTCAGAAAAGAGAAGTACAAATCGTGAATGAGGCAGAAATGACTCATTTGGGTTGTTTTTAGCTGAGCTTCCTTCCATGAAAGCGAAGCAAAACCTCTCAAACCAAAACTGACAACACTACTCTGTTGACCTACTAGAAGAAATGTTGATCTAAAGAGTCAAAAGACTGCAGGCATCGATGACTACGGTGATCCCAAAAGGTCAGCTGTGTCCAAGGTTACCATTCAGGTCAACAAATGTACACACAGAGCCTAAGCGCTGGCTACTTGGAGTGACAGCCGGACTAAAAAACTGTCTTTGCAGATTTCACTTTAATGCACTTTCACGTGCATTTTTTTTGACTAACCAGAGATTTCAAAAAGAAAACAGTAAACCAACAAAGCCATTTCAATAACATCACTGCAAGAGTCAGCAGTCCAAAATCCACAAATAGTGACTACAAAATAAAACAACAGTGGCTTTTTTTAAAAAAAAAAAACAAGCATTAAAAGCAGATATTGGGCATTTTTGTCCTGCAGCTTAAATCCAGACCTATTACATGTGTATGTATGTTTTTTTCTAAACGAAAAGAAATTAGCAGACTCACCCGTCCACCTGGAAACGGCTTCTTTTGCTATAACATTTGATTTTTCTGCAAAACAAAATTTTGGATTAGTATGTGAATCCAACTAGTCAGTAACCACTCATCCAGAGATACGAGATAAGCAAACCCCGGTGTAAAAGCACACGGGGCTTTTACACCGGGGCTGAAAAGCAGCTGGAAAGCATTTTTTTTTTTCCATCAAGACTTTCAAGGCATCTACTGAGCACCCAACAAAGCCATTTCAATAACATCACTGCAAGTTTTGCTTCAGCCTGTCATTAAAAGTGTCATTTTTGCACTGTTGCTGTTGTTGTTGAGGTGTGTTGTTTGCGCTCAGTAAATTTAGTAGCCTTTGTAACATGTAACATTGAATGCTATTTCATATGATTTGTTTCTTATGACTTTTGGTGTTTGCAAGCAGGCCTCACACACTGTGCAAATACAAAATGCTGACACAGAAAATTCCACAGATAAGAAAATACTGTTAATCTACTGGAAGTCTAGTAGATTATATAAAACTGGGAAAAACAATGGATAAAAAGAGGAACATAAGCTTGCAACACAAGCACAAATGAAGGCTGGCAACAAACCATCTCCTCTGAGGAGGAAGTGGTGGTCAGGGATGTGATGGTTGGGTGGCCACAGCTGTGCTGGATGACTAAGTGGTGGTATCCTATTAAATTCAAGTGGACGCTAACCTACTCGTCCCCTGCAGCTACAGCGGTGCTTGAAAGAGCGCTTTATACAGTAAAAAAGTTGAACGGAGCTGAACAATATGTTCCAACTGGAGAGCACTCAGAGTGAATTTTAGGTTATGCATAAAAAAAAATAAAAAAAACAGATAACGTCAAGTTTCCACACACCTGGAATAATCACATCATATTTTAGCAGAAATAGTAAAAAAATAAACAATGATAACCTTTTGATTTTATAACTATTGACAGACAATCTCGCTGCTGTATGAGTGCAAACTGTTCTACAATAGGCTTGAATCCAGCACAAATGATTTCAGTCCAACTTCATTTTACAGCATAGAAACTGTAAAACTTCATTTTACAGAGAAGCTATCCAAGCTCTGGATAGCTTCTCTCTGAACTGTCCTACTGGAAGCTTGAACAGGCTCTGTACCAGTAAAATATCAGTTTGAATCATTAGAACAAGCATTGCTCATGAGGACCATTTCAACACTTAACTATTGCGTAAAAACTCTGACACAGAGCTGGAGAACCTGATTTCACTTTATGGCTAAAAACGTGTATGCTAAATGAAACACGGCCGCTGGAACACGCATCCACTGACATGGCTCACAGACACGCAACGTTTTATTTTCAATCTTTATCACCCATGGCTGGATATTAAGATGGGACCCTGACGCAAAATATCATATAAAATGTTTACATAATTAAAAGTTATGCACTTTTGCTTATATGCAACATATGAACTTTGATTATAATTCACAGAAGAACTGGAAAAGAAACAGGAAAGATTATCACAAGAAAAATTATTCTTTGTTAAAAATAAATAAAATACAAATCCCATTTTTAATCATCTAATAAGCCCACTAATAAATCTGCACTTATCTGACTTCCTGTTACTGTGGTTACAAATAAAATGCTAATTTCTTTGCCTTTACTCGGTCTTGTGGTTTGCGAAGCAGCTTACTTGCAAACTGTGAAAAAAAATGAACGCACCGATTCAATTCACCCCCACATCTGGCTAGCTGTGCTGCATGTGCTGCAGACACTGGTGGAGTATAATAAATGATGGAGCTGGAGCTGGTAACATACTGATACCCTAAATATCTGTTAGGCCAACATTAATTATTAATATTGGTCAATTTAAATACAGTCTGGGCTCCATTACACTGGAACTCTATTTATATCATGGTTTCTGTTGGGCTATTTAATGGTTTCATTACCTGTTGCCAAAACTTATTGGTATCTATGGGTGTGGCAACCATTGTTTAACATGTAGAGACAGGACGGCACGAAAGCTTTGTTTTTAGGCAAGTTGCATTTATTGTTAGTACCTAAGTGTTTGTCTCACTTGGCTAGGTAAATATGTGGAAAAGCAAGTTGTGTTTAGAGAAGTCATGCTGAAGTTAATGGGGCATACTTCTGGTACTTCAGCATTCTTGCACCTTGCTTGACTCCCTTTATAATTTCTACTTTGCAAGTTAACTCATTTCCTTATTCCTACAAGCCCTCTACTAGAAATCCAAAAAAGAAGGAGAAAAAAGGCAATTAACGGTTCAAACGTGAATAATAATCCTGTCAATAACAGCATGGGCAACGCCCCTGAAGATATGTAATGAGCCTTCATGTGCACAGCTATCACATATGCAGGAACAAGTCTGAGCTTATTCTGCAAGTTCAGTCTGATCCTCTTCAGCAGCAGACATTACATAATATCATACAGCTGGATGCTGCTCTGGAGCTTTGCTGATGGTTATCTGTTAACAAAGCTCTCTGTGTGGTACACCTGGCAGTAAAAGACACAAATAATATCTGTAGACATGTGGCAACAGTAAAAGGAGAAACAAAGAATTTAACTGTAATGGCGAACTAGTTTTGCTCTCAGTCCACCTACTGAACTGTTTTGTGTCAATATTATTATGATGTGTGTTTGAGATGTACTCATAATGAACCATCTACAAAGAGTATAGATAACTGGCCTTACACCATCCTCCTTCAAATGCACCACTGACTGTATAATTATTGTTTTAGATATTAAAATATAAATAATATTTACTGTTCTTAAAACAGGTAAAATATCATTTAAGGAGGAACTAGATGCTAAAACCTGTGTTGTAAACACAATCCCAGTCATTTATGTTCATAGTGACTTTCACAGCAACATTTAAACTGCTAGTGTTTCCCTGATTAATTTTGTCTTTCTGCTCAGATTTGAAAGTTTGACTTGGCTTCAGTTCAAATTACTTTGCCACTGTAATGCTACATAACAGGTTGACATGTGGTCCATTTCATACACTGACCTAAATAGAGTTTCTAAACCAGTAAGTCAAGGTGAGCAAAGCCCACAACATGGTTGTGTTGCCTCTTTAAAAACAACGCCCTGTGCTTTCAAGAGAGTCTGAGAATTCATAAAGTTGTTCAGTGTTGTTCTTTGATTTTAGAGATGTAAAAGTAACTGTGCAGCCTTTGTGTAGCATGCCGACTGCAGTGCTGCTGATCTGATTAAAATTGAACAGAGCCGTGTTTTTGTCCTTTAAATAAGACGAGGACAAGATTTTTAATATTAAAAAAAAAAAAAAACTTAATTATATTTATTAATCATTATGTTATCATATTGACGGCCTAATAAACAGAGACAACACAAGTCCACGACATTCAGCGAATTCAAGCAACTATGAACTGGGGAAAAATAAACAAAAAAACTGAAACCGGTGGTAACAGGAAGTGGGCGGGCCATGAGATAAACTTTTCTTAACTTTGAGCCGAGTGATTGAAGCTGTTACCAGTGAGAGTGCCTTACACTGGTGACTGGGATAAGACAAGGCAACAACTACGTTCGAGGGTTACCTAGGCAACTGAAGCCTAGGACTTAATATTTGACTGTATTCTGACAGTACCACTACTTACACAACAAGTACTATGAAAGGACTTATAAAACCTTTTCTCATCAATCAGTAATCTGGTCAATGAGATGTCAGAGAAAACCTTTACATCATAATTTCTTACTCCATGTTTAGTTTTTTTCAATAAAACAATCAATCTGTATTGCTACCATCCTTCTAGATTACATGCAAATTGGTTTTAAATAAGGATGGTTTATACTAGAAATGCATACATTATGAAGTGCTCCTTTTTGGTTAAAGCGTGATTTCTCCAAGTGTCGTTGGGCACAGAGGTGTCCTACCATAGCTGAATAAGTCTGTAACGGCAGTACTGACGGTCGGTTAAGTGACTTAAGTCAAAGAAATTGATGTTTTTTAAAAATAACTCAATAAAAATTCTCAATTATAAGCAGAACAAAGAAATTGTACTTTTTACACACACTCCTATCTAAGAAGCCAGAAAGCATTATTGTTTTAAAATTTGCTTTCAACAGTTTGGCTCCACTGTAAAATGGCTGCAAATTCGACATTTTAGGTTACCTGTAACTTAAGTCATAAGTAATGTGCATGTTTATGTAGCCATCAGTACACCACAGTGTTGTCACAGTGGAGTGGAAAAAAACTGGTAAGCTGGGAGGTGCGGGTAAACACGGCCACCAGTCACATGAGCAGATAAAGGAACACACCTCCCATATTGCAGGTCAGCTGTAGCACAAAAACAAAGCACCATCAGATTTTTGCAATACTATCAATAGCTGTGTCTGTTTTGTGATTCCCTAATGTAGGGGGGGTGTGACAGCCAGTGAAGGACTCCAAGGCCTTGATAATTTTAAAGCTTTTTAATATCAGCCCTGTGAGCTGAGAGGTCAGAGGTAATAAGGTTCATTTGATTTTAATAAAAACTTTCAGACTTCTTTGTCAGCAAGAAGAGTTACACTTTACAAACTTGCTTAACTGCAACAACACGTAACAAGTCTGACGTTTATATCTAAGAAAGTATATCCTGAAAGCAAGGTAAGTCCCCACTTGTGATCATTTTTCACATTCTCAGTCTCTTAATTTGAACCGTGAGAATGTTTGACCCTGCAGCTCGACATGTTTGCTCTCAGCAGTATACTCACTGGTGTCTCACACAGTAGGTACACACCCTATAACCTTGTTTGAGCTGTTTGGCACAGTAAGATCAGCTAAATCCAACCGTGCTAGCTGCTGAAGAATGTCCTTTGCAAACAATACAAAGTTGGTTGGTAATAATGCGGCTGTTATTCTTCTAGACTAATCATGAATGTGGTTAATCACCATCTGACAAGCACAAAGGACCTGCTTTGAGCCATCTTCATTGCCTAAAGGAAATATTTCCCTTTAGCTCTACAAACCTGATACTGGTGAGGTTAGGTGAACACGGAAATAAAGATTTAGGCTTTAAGCTAAGTCTGAGAAGCAGCAAGTACTCCCAGTTTTAATCTGCAGAGACCAATAAAATACAATAAAAATAAATGGAGCCAGCAGCTACAGCAATGTTGGAGATAAAGACATGAAGAGAGCAAATGTTTATATGTTATTTTAAAAAAATTGTTGCAAGTGCATACAAGCACACCTACAAAAGTTCCACTGCAATGAGATATTCAGCAGCACTCATTTCGCCTCAGAGGTTTTAGTGTTGTGGCTGATTGGTGCATTTCCCAGGTCACTATTGAACCTTGCCTTAGAAATGTTCCCAACATCTGTTAAATGCATTTGAAAGCACCTTATTTAGGGTTTTCAGTAAATGTGTGAGGAGGAAATTAAAGGGTTGGGAAATCCCACTTATACCTAACGTTGACTTGATGGTACTGATCAAATGCCAACTGCAGTGCAGCACTGATTACCAGAGGCGCTTTCTGCCACCATTTCCATTAATGTAGCTGTCTCTGTGTTGAACACATGAACATTTCTCAGATCTGCCAACTGCACCAGAGTCTTCTTTGCATTACCCCGATGCCTGACACCGTGTGGGAGGCCACGCTGAAACAATACGGCTCCTACGGCACAATTCTAAGTTTATTATCTGGCGTGAAACCATTTATCCACATTAGGCTGAATGCTACAGAGGCTGCTCGGATGCTTATGCATCCTGGATGATACCCAACTCCTTTTAATAAGAGACGCTGGCTGGATGCAAAACAGTGCCATCTGTATTCATAAGCCATGAGATGCTCGGAAGCAGCATCTGACCGAATCTTGTTAATTAAACATAAATTTAATAACCACACACGTGCTGACTTGGTCGAAGCATGCTTTGCACTTTATATTCCTGTATTAACTAACACCTAGTGATGCAACAGTAGGTAATCCCACTGATTAGAAAAATCAAACTTTTTTATGATGTAAAAGAATCCAACAGTTAGAACGCTTGTGATAAAATATTTAAAGACAAATACAGAGCCAAGTACAATAGCAGCCTATTACGACTCTAACATCAAATATGACCTCACCAGCACAATTCAGGTCGACATGCTGTTCACATTTGGACATTTAAAGCTTCACACGGGGCTCCATGCCTCCCCATGAGTCGTAGGTGATGCGATTGATGCAATAATTTGAAAGTGGCTTTTTTTAAGAAACCAGTAGGTCTGCAGCTGTACTCACTCATCTCCTCGACGACCTCAGGGTCACACTCTCTGTACTTCTCCAGGTCGGCCTGCAGCTGTGTGCGCTCCTGTCTCAGAGCCTGCAGCTCCTTCAGCAGAGAACTTCTTTCTTTCTGCAAAGGCAAACACCGATTTCACATGTTCAGTGCATCAACAGGACGACACTCATTTTATTTCACTGGATTAAGTTTGAATTTTGTATACTTACTGTATCCTCACGCCCCACTTTCGCTTTTTCGACCGCTTTTTCTAGGGATGCTTTCCGCTGCTTTGCCTCAGAAATCTTTAAAGTACAACAGAATCATGTTAAAGCTTTTCTTACAGTACTAATCGACAGATAACTGAGATTTTCACTGAATTGGGACATAAATCACAACATCGATGTTTCTACTGATATGTGCTGCAACAATTACTGAGACCACCCAATAATATGCTGAAACAACTCAACACTGGGGCCCTTCTAAGTAATTAATACAATAAATACAATCACAAAATCTTAATGGTACACGAATCCTTACCGTAAACTCCAATTACACTGCTGTTAACTTTACTGTTCAAGCATACAATATAATTAATGTGACTGCAAGAAGGAGCTGGCTTTTATTCTTACTTTAAATACACCTCATC
Organism: Pelvicachromis taeniatus; assembly: GCA_015108175.1. Classification (NCBI taxonomy): domain Eukaryota; kingdom Metazoa; phylum Chordata; class Actinopteri; order Cichliformes; family Cichlidae; genus Pelvicachromis; species Pelvicachromis taeniatus. The sequence goes on along the minus strand of VURO01028905.1, from coordinate 13,665 downwards.
TTTTCCACACAGTCGACACTTTACTCTCATCCTTCCACTCAAAACATCAAGCATCGCTGCAAAAATGGATGTCTGATGATCTCAGTGACCAAATGCTGTGATATCTCACAAACAGCACTATATTGTCACCACGTGTGGTACAAACAAACATCGCCATTATTTAGTGAGCGCTTGCTGCTTAAGATCTGTCCCAGAAATCTGGTTGCTAATGTTCTCTGAGGAGTCGCCACCCTCACACCATCTGTCAGGCGTGAAGCAGGCGAGGGAAGTGGGTCATCGCCCAGGACGACACGGTGGTGACCACAAATCTCACACAAATGAATACCATGATTTTTATTATTAGCTACAACTCGGATCATTTTTAAATGTGGATTTTTTTTTTGTTTATTTTTTTTAAATGACACATGTGATACTAACTACATTATTAAAGAATTTTTAATGGTCTTTCTTACCATCAAAATGAACCAGCATCTGTAATATGGGACAGATACATCAAAAAATGTCTGAGTTAAAATTTCAGACTTTAATCTTTAATTGGATATTTGTGTTTAAACATTGCCTCAGATTTCAAAGCAATCATTATATATGTGTTAGTATATATGGACCATACAATCTGTATGTAAGTCAGAGACAGTCGAGCAGAAGTTCTAAAAAAGTAGCTGATTTGAGAGGACATGACCTACAACTAAGATGTAGCTTTTCCATACTCTGACAAGCTTCCTGTTTAATCAGTAGTTCATTTGCATTTTCTTCCCATTTCTTTTTTCACCCTCTATTAGCAGAAGTGTCTTCTAGGCAGTGTTGACCTCACGTGGTGACCTTATTACTGTAAACTACGAGGAAAAAGCACCCAAGTATCATCCCATGAAACCAAAATCACCCCTTCTCTTATCATGCTGTGGTGCTTATGCTTGATGCGAGCTGTGATTGGAAATTAGACTAGAAGGGACTGCGCTCACCTGTTTCTGCAGCTCCTCCAGTTTGTGGTTGCGAGCATGTAAGGCTTTACTGGGAAAGGCCCAGTAATAGTTGGACGTACCTACTCTCTCACAGTCCACCATGTTATCATCGACAAGGCTCTTTAGCACTTCCTTCACAGTCATGGGAGCTGAAATCAGCAGAGCACAAACATTAAAATGGTGTTTATTTCTCCAGCGTTCAACTGCAAGCCCATGGAGCTGATGCCATTTGGGCACGATGCCTTCTCCTGATTTAAAATGGAGTTATGGCCCGTACAAGCCAGGCAGTGTGTATCCTTTATATCTGTAAGTATAAAACGCATCTAATGCTGGGTTTGACAGTGCACTCTGCAGAGGACTTACAAGTCAAGTCATCGTAAGGTCTCACTTTTTACTGCTGGAAATGTATGCTGCTCAAATTACAAAACTCAAACCCACACATCTGCAGCCTATCTGGCTGTTTCATACAGATCTGAGAGAACGCTGCATGAGAGGATGTAACAGAGCCGGAGCTACATCTTGAACAGTGTCAGCGGTGAAATGTGATCCTCCCACACGCTTTGCTCCACTGTTTAACTGAAAAAGCGTATCTGCTGAGAGGATGTGGATCCACCAGCAGAAAGAACAGGATTGGATGGAAAATGGGGAACACTGTGTGGATTAACCAAAGTCCATAAGTGCACGTTTCTTTCTTTTTCATCTAGAAGATTCAAGCAGCTTCAGCCTATTCTGACTCCTAATTGTTTAGCAGTATGTTATTACCACTCTTTTTTCCCCCCATTCCACTAGCCTCTTTGGTCACATTTCCACCCCTTCTACAGGAAAGCGTCCCCCCACAATGCAAATCTCTTGTAGCCCCCTTCCCCCCATCGTGCAGTAACAGGGGTCAGAAACATGTGCTTTTAATCACGGCAATGAGATCCAGTTTCTTTAGATTAATGTCGTGTCCGTTTCAAAACTGAATCTCTCTTTGGTTCAGTCAAACACGCTCAAGAGTTTCATTCTTCAAGGCGATTTAGCACCTAAAAATCAAACTTTATATTATTAGAAATTTTCCTCAACGGTCAGAAAGTCAGGCTGCAAAAACAAAAGCTTCCAAAAGCCCTCTCAACTACAAGATTTCTGCTACTGACAGGTTTGGTTCTGTTTACACACACTAAAGATGGCAATAGCCCTGTCCTGGTTGCCATGGCAATTCTGTAAGCATGTCAGGGTTTTCAAGAATTCATGAATGTGCAGTGCACGCTGATGCTGTTTCTCCTTATGGTATTCATCCATGTCCATCTATTTGTCATTTTTCTGTCATACTCTAATTCTGTGCTGCTCCCACTAAAGCCCCTTTCAGACACACACTCCTTTCCATAAATCATGCCTGGACAAACACACTGGTCAGTTTTCCATAATTTCGGATATCAGTCTTGCACTAATGACATTTACGAGTCACTTACAAGACTCAGTTCAATTCAATTTGATTTATATAGCACAAAATCACAACAACAGTCACCTCAAGGTATTTTACACTGTAAGGTAAAGACTCTACAATAATACAGAGAAAACCCAAGAATCAGACAACCCCTATGAGGAAGCACTTGGCAACAGTGGGAAGGAGAAACTTCCTTTTAACAGGAAGAAACAGGACAAAATACAAACTGTGTAAAAGAGCCAGAGCTTAATAATAACATGCAGAGTGGTATGTAAACACAATGAATGAAAAAAAAGATCAGTGAAGAAGAAACACAAAGTGCATCATGCACTATTGCAGCTTAACTGAGGGACGATTCTGGGTCACCTTATCCAACCCGATCTATACGTTTTATCAGAAAGGAAACTTTTAAGCCTAATGATAATGAAGTCACATTAATGCAGAGACAGGCAAAAGATCAGAATTGTGCATGCATCTTGTGCACTGTTGTGAGTTACTCTGCTCACTTAAAATAAATAAATAAATAAATAAGAAGACAAGGCCGCTAACTCTAACACTTTTGGTGTAAGACACCTGCTTTTGGCCCATCTCACTCTGCCTAAACTAACCACAGTAAGAGGAAGCCTCAAAGTTAGACCTTCATGGGGAAATAGATATGATACAAATTGGACAAAGACAGGCTTTGTCTAAATTCAACACACAGATTGTGTTGCTTTAGTTGCAGAAGGTGCACACAGAACGTTCCCCAAAAAAATCTATTAACTGAACACCTTTTGAAGAAGTCTTTTCCTCTGACCAACATCACAGCATCAAGATCACCTCATGAGCTATCTGACTGGATGAAATTTGAGGCTATTCCAGTAACTGGATATAAATAGAAACAAAATAAGAAGAAAGCCTGGTCTAGGAAAAATAAATGTTTTCTAAAAATAGAGTGATGCCTCAACCAACCTTTAAACTGAGCTACTGTAACAGAGGATTCAAAGCACTTCCTATCATTTACCCAATCTCTCTCACTCACACACACACACACACACACAGACTGTTTTTATCTAAGCATGAACACTATGACTCATATTCACAAACAGAAGCTTCAAATTTCTCACTCACACTCCAATCGGCTAACACTTGGACATCCAGACTAGAAGAGTCGGGGATCGAATCACTGACCTTCTGATTGGAATTGTTGTTTTCTACTCACTTATGCCTTTTGACTTTGGGGCAATCTTCTCAATGTCTTTCAGCTGAAACACATCTTTCTGGGAAGAGAGCACAAGAACGTGTTGCCAGGAATTTAAAAACAAACAAACAAAATAAAAACTACAATAGCACAGAGAAAGAAATAATTTAAAAACTATTACAAAAAACAGTTTCTGGATGGTAAGATAACTAACATTTGAATAAACAGAAATAAATTGATTTTCTGGATATTTTAATTTGCAGTTTATCCATCTTAAGGACCCCTTAAGCATTTCATTTTCTGCACTTTTTATTTCCTGATTTAAATGTTTAAAACCATGTTTCTAACTCAACATTTCGGTGCATGGATTTAAACAGTTAATCAAACACCTCATCTGCTGCCTGACTGGGGGAAAATATGTTTAACCAGGAGACATATTACACCATGCATGTAGAAATGTTAGAGATTGTACAACGTTATAAAAACAACTCACTTTCAAAAAACTAATCACATAACAGCCATGACCAGTATGAATATTAGGACACACAGTAGGACAGAACAGTGGGGATATGGAGGCTGGGTCACCTGTAATGGTAAAACTCACAGAGTCAAAGAAAATCTCCATCATACGAGTTCTCTTCTCCTCCAAACTGAGTCCTTTCTTCTTTGACTGTAACAGGAGGGTTAATGTCATTAATCTATCTGTAACTTATTATTTACGTGTAACAAGGAGCCAAAGGTAACACAGGTTAGAAAAGTGACCTCTTGAAATCCTTTATCTAAACAAGTTGTTTATGTATTCAGTGGTTCACTGTGAAGTAACTACATGAAATAGACTGCTAGCAGGGGTATGACGGGTCCAATGACAGGTAATGTTAAATTCGTAGCCCTTTAATGTATGATGTGAAATAATAAATGCTGCTTTGTGAAAGTATCGTTAGCGATAGGTATAAGCTTTTACTCTTCATATGCTGCTGTATCACAATAATTTCCATTGTGGGATCAATAAAGTAACTGTCTATCTATCTAAGCTATAAGCTAGCTTACAAATGATAGAAAACATCTACGTAAACGCCGGTGGTCTTTACAGGAGGTACAGCAGGTTAAGGCGAACTTCTGCTTACCATTTTTCGATGTAGAGCTCAGCAACAACGAGCTTAACGTTTTAGCCACCTGAAGGTAACACAGGACTGTTGTAAAGTTTTTAATGTAAAGAAAAAAGATTAGGCGACGTAGAAGCAGAGCGGGGACGTAGCAGTAGCGAATTTCCCGCGGAAGGCTGTGACGAACCAATGTTGCGTTTACGGAACTCCAAAACTCTACCACCAGACGTTTTTGTTTGTGCTTAGAGTTACTGTCTGTTTGATAGAGATACAGAATCAACAATAATTTCAATATTCTGAATGCATTCAAAATATCTACTGTTTAATGGAAGCACTACCTTTACACTCTCCTAACTCTCTCAATCCTGATTCACCAATAAAAAAAAACTAACAGTATCCGGATTATGTACGAGTGCTTCTGAAGGCAGCATTGGGGAGGAGCACTGTTTTTTGACTTCCGCTTATGGCTTTATAGCGCCCCCTGCCGTCTGACAAAATAAAAGGCCAAAGCAGACAGCCTTGAGAAACAAAAACCATCTATGGTCAGATGTATCCACACCCTGGCTTTCCTTGGGCGGTTCCCTTATAAAGGGCGTTTGCAGAGCAGACTTAAAAGCTTTATCTGCAGCCGAAGACTAATCTTATGGTCCCAAACAGTTTTTAAAGTGATGCGCAAACATTTTTGAAATTACTAGTGCAATTCTTTATTTATCAGATGTCTCTAAATTCGGCTTATTGCAGCACATGTATTACACACAAAAGCACTATCATTCATTTCTATGGGCACTTTAATTCCATTTGGCATTACAAATATAAACAGGACAATGGAAAACAAACAATTTACAAGATCGTGTAGAAAATCAATGACCCGATTCTGGATAACAAATAATGACAGTTGTGTGCTTGAAGACAAACAAGGCTTTCTAATAGGAACACAGTGCATTATCACTTAACGTATGCCTCGACTGCCAAACTTTGTTTAACGGAGTGTGAAGGTAGACAAATTTTGTGTTGCTAAAACACAATCTGTTAGTCCCGCCATAGATTTATCTGAAGTTATAAGAGCACATGGAGAGAGGAGTGAAGGTGATTGCAGTTCTGCACCTCTACTTTCAGCATGATGAAGAAACCTTTCAGTCAGAAACTTGATAGGATGCATCTTGCCGAGTTCATTCCAAGCATTTAGCTTTTCACTCAAATTCTGCAACTTGGGGGGTTTACACACAATCACAGTAGAAATGTTAAGAGGCATCATACAAAGCAAAAGTAAGCATATCAGGTGGCTTATGTTTGGTACCCTTAATTCATACAGTCACACTTGTCAGCATACTGGTTCCTTTTTTTAATTCAAAGTGATGACACAGCTCACTGAAGAGCTATCACATTCAAGTAGAAGTGAAACAGCGTCTTTGTTTGAAGGTGGTCAGCTGGAAACGTTCATATGCACAGTTTGAGATGTTTGAGTAACAAACAGCATGCACAAAGACGTCTTAATCATGCTCTTAAATTACCCTGCTATACCTACAGTGGGTGGAGCATTTTTATAGTGAAGAGGCAAAATGTAAAAACCCTTGAGAGCATTTAGCAGGAAGCTGCGGTCACTGCTGCTATTGATGGAAGGTCATCATTTCTCAGGTGACTAAGGTACCTTTTACTTTAATTATGACTTCACTTAATACAGCCAGTGATTTGAGGAACAAGTGCAAAAGTATATTTTTTAATTTTTTTCCAGTTTCTGCCATGTGGCAGTTCAAAGTTCTACCATGTGGACTGCGTTAAAGCCTTTTCAAAAACTCCACATTAAGATGGAAAGTGAACGAGGTTTCAAGTGAGCACCAATCAGCAGCAGCCATTCATGTGGGTCATCTCGCTTCCCTCGCACCGCTAATAAAGTCTCTTGTGTTAGTTTGGGGAGGGAGAAAGGTCAAACAGATGGCACAATGACAGCAAGATTCAAGGGTGAACAGGGAGCAGGGCGAGTGCAAAAATCTTCCAGTTGCTCCGTACTACTGCGTGTTTGTACATATGTACACTGTACAGGCTGTGGGTTGAGTAGCTACTGGAGGTAGCGGTAGACTTTGAAGCAGTGGTTGCCAGAATCGGCGACCACGACGTGTCCGTCTGAAGTGAGCGCCAGTCCCTGCGGGCCGTAGAGGGGGTCCGCTGAAGTGTTGATGTAAGAGAGGAACGAACCGCTGCCATCAAACACCTAAGGTGAGAGAGAGAAATAACATCACTGCAGGAAATCAGTGTTTCATTCGTTCGGCTTCATTCGGAAAGTACAACACACATAGCAAAAAAAAAGTTGTTGTTTTTTTTAAAGAAAATAAAGAATGATTTCACGAATATGGATGATGCATAGTGACCAAAATAGTTTTGAGGAAGTGAGAATTGTTGCCTTCTATTGTTTAAAACCCTTCTGAGACCCAATCTTTTATATGAGATAGATGTGATGCGAGAGGTCTGAAGTACAAGGTGCAGCAAAGCCAAATGGAAGCTCTTGATATGAGGACGCAGTCTCTCAAGAGGTTCAATCTCATTTGTATTTTATACACCAGCATGCAGCGATCAGGCCAAACATTATGTCTAACATTGTGTCGGTCTCCCTTTTACTGGGATAACAGCTCTGACCTGCCGATCCATCAATTAGACTTCTTTGCACATCCCACAGATGTTCAATTGAGATCTCTGGAACATGGAGGTCAAGTGAATACCTTTAAACTCTTCGATGTGCACCTCAAACCATCCCTAAACTATTTTTACTTCGCTGAAAGAGACCACATCGATCAGGGAATACGGTTTCCATGAAAAGGTTTACATGGTCTGCAACAGTGCTTAGGTAGGTAGTGCGTGTCAAAGTAACATCCACATGGATGTCAGGACACAAGGTTTCCCGGCAGAACATTGTCCCAAAGCATCACACTGCCCACAGTGCATCCTGGTGTCAGTTGTTCCTCAGGTAAGTGATGCGAACCCGGCCATCCACATGACGTAAAAGAAAACCTGATTCATCAGAAGAGACCATTGCTTCGTGGGCCAGCTCTGATGCTCACGCACCCAGTGTTGGTGTTGGGGATCAGCATGGGCAGCCTGACTGATCTGCAGTTATGCATCATCATACACAATAAACTGATACACAGTGTTTTCTGACACCTTTCAGTCAGAACCAGCATGAACTTTTTCAGCACTTCAGTAGTTTGTCTTTTGGATTGGACCTCACAGGTCAGCCTTCGCTCCTCACATGCATCAGTGAGCCTTGGCCGCCCATGACCCTGTCGCTGGTTCAACACTGTTCCCTGCTGGGACCGCTTTTTAAGGATACCGGCCACTGCAGACGGGAAACACCCCACAAGAGCTGTGGTTTTGGAAACCCAGTCGTCAAAATTTGTCTCCTTATCAAACTCCCTTAAATCTTTACACGAGCCCATTTTTCCTTCTAACACATTAATTTTGAGAACACTTCCTCCCTAATACGTCCCACTAACAGTTGCCATGATGAAGAGATAATCAGTGTTATTCACTTCACCTGTCAGTGAAGTGGATAACATTGAAGCATTGAACATTGAAGTCAATGTTATACCTGATCAGTATATAAGTCATTATGAGGAAAGATCATAATGTTGGATGCCACTTGATAAAAAAAAAAGAAACCGAAGTTTGTATTAATTGAGTGTTCAAGGTGTAGAAATGATTCATTCTGCGTACCTGTATCCTGCTGTTGCCCCAGTCTGCTACTATGATGTTTCCATTGACGTCCACCGCCACTCCTGTGGGGGCGTTGAACTGGCCATTGCCTTCGCCATTAGAGCCAAATTTCAGCAAGAATTCTCCTTCTGTGTTGAACACCTGCAGTTTGGTTTTCAAAGAGAAGTAACAGCAGAGAGAGAACATTTCTTTAAAAAGTGAGTGAACATCTGATGACTTCTGCCTCTTGGGGCAAAAACCAGGCTTCCGGTTCAACCAGCGGATATCCACATAGCCGATATCCAGACCAGGACTCACTGTTGTGTGCGTCAGGCCCCGTTTACAGTCTGATAAATGCAGTGAGATACATTAAAATAAATAAATAAGTAAAAAGCAGATGATGATGGATTTGCTAACATCTGTATTTCTGTAACACACATACACTCCTTTGGAAGTTCACTTGCCTTGACTGAGTGGTTGTGGAAATCTGTCACAATGATCTCGTTGTTGTTGTTGACAGCAGCAAAGTGAGGGCCTGCATTAGAGAGAAATTTGAAGAGTTCAGATATTATTTGTACAGTTTTGCTTGACTGCGACAAAACAAACAGCCGAGTTCAGCAAACTCTTACGTGACCGATGTTTAGCTTAAAGAAACAAATTCAGCAACAGACAAAGAAAAAAAAAATACACTGAGGTTACATTTAACGCTTTAATGTTAAAGCATGACCAACACGACTGATATATCAGTCATGCAATTTGCCATTTTCTGATATATTGTCATCAACATTTATAATAGCCATAAATTCAACTTTAAAAAGTAAAGAAGACAGAAGCACCCTTTATGCTTGAAGTGTTGATGTTGCATAGTTTATCCACCAGAGGGCACTCTGCAACTTCCCTGTTAGCTACAAGCGACCAGCTGATTCAAGGAAAGTTGGGCAAAGCGTGAACAAGTGATCCACGATTGTTTAGAACAATAAAACAAAATTATTTTAAACTAAACTGAAATATAATTAAAGTAACGACTCAAATAACTACACTTAATAAATGTTAGGGAAGTCTGTTTATGTTTCACAGAAAAGAAGATATCGGACGACATATCACATAAAATATCGGTGTGAGTATTAAAACTCCTATATCTGTCGCTCAGATTAAATGTATGACAAAAGACAAATGAACAAAAAACACAAACAAACAAACAACTCATAGCATGATTAATAAGACACCATGCTATTTTAGGGACTCTAGTTTATAATAATGGAGAAATGCAATGGACTGAAGAGATCCATTCATGTTTCTGAGCAACTGTCTCATCACGAGGTCTGTACGGCGCCTCTTCATTCAGCATGCAGGTTGGAGAAAGACTGAACTGTGTTACATTGAAGCAGTGCACTGTATGAGTGTACCTGCAAACTGCCTGTCACCGTTGCCACGGTTACCAAACTTGGTGACCAGCTTGCCGTTGACCTGGAAGATGAAGACGCAGCAGGACTTGTTGTCGACCACGATGATGTGGCCGTTTCTGTCCACCGACACGCCTTTAGGACCCATCAGCTTCCCTGAGCCGATCTTGTTCTGGAGAGATTTTATTTTATGCACAAAAATACAAGAAATGTCAGTATTACTGAGAGCATATTTAAAGAAAGCAGCCCACTCAGGAAATCTGTGTTTTTTTAATCTGAATATCTGCACTCGTTTAACAGAGATAAGCAGGCTGAAAAGGGGAAGTCCAAACCCGCATGAGTGCATCTCTCAATGCACCAGAAATTTGCAAATGAGGTGTGAGAAAGTGTAACCGGCTGACTCGAGGACAAAAATCAGCGTGACCTTCTGCACAGCTGCGGTGGAATTTATGGCTGGAGCCCGCCCGGGAACATGCCGACTATTGCCGTTCTGAGAAAAAATCCACTGAACGACCCCAGTCACAGCGTAGATAAATGACAAACTCACCTTAAACTTGCCCTCGCTCGAAAAGATGCTGACCCATTTGTTGTCGTAGTCTGCGATGATGATGTCGCCGTTGGGGTGCACGGCCACACCCGTCGGGCGCTGCAGCTGACCCGGAGACCTGCCCCGGATGCCGAAACGACTTCTGAACTGGCCGTCGTTGGAGAAAATCTGCATTTAGTTACAAAAGCAAAATAAAATACTGAGTTAAATATTAGATAGTTTTATCTCAGAGAACAGGCTCAGGTACTTCAGCACACCAGTTCTCACCTGCACACACTGGTTGTTGCTGTCTGCTATCAACACCTTCCCCTGAGATGAGGCAGCCACTCCCTGCAGGTTTGTGAACTCCCCTTTGTTTCTTCCCTTTGTGCCTGTGAGACATGAAATTAAACTATGTTCACCATGTTGATGACGACGCGTACGTTTCCTACAAGTTTTATAAAGGCGTTTGGGTACATGGTAAAGGTAGCCGCTCAATTTTCACTACAGCAGCAAGAATTTCTCTGTTGTGGATGTATTAATACTAGTAAAGTTATATGAAGTATAATCTTTCAGAGGACAGGTGGGGAGTTTATTGAACAGTCTACCATTTTTTTAGTTAAATGTTAATTTAATACAAGTTTTAGTTCATTAATTCTTTCTACATCTGTTTTTTCTGCAATTTATTTTGGTCACACTACATCACACTGATGATGTAGAAGTCTCAAAACCTCACAAAAACTCATGCGACGGGGTTAAAATCATATGAACACGAGACTGAAAATCTTAATGTTCAAGAATCTGAACTAATCATAAATATTGAGCTTTTGTACACACCGTTTTGTTAATCAGCTGTTTAACTGAATTTCCCCTAGTGCAGTGATTCCCAAACTGTGGGTCATGGCACACGGTAGGCCGTGGAGATACTACAGGTGGGCCACAATAATAAAAGAAATTCAGTATGTATAGCACTGATCATCAACTGGCGGCCCGCGGGCCAAATCCGGCCCGCTGAGCCGTTCAATCTGGCCCGCGACTGGAAATCCAAAATTGTGAGGATCAAAAAGAAAATAGTGGTCTACACTTTTAAAGCAACTAAAAGTGCTCAATAAATAAAGTTGACTTAGCCTAATTGAGTTGAGGCAAAATATCTATCACTCCTAGTGGTTGACTGTGGTATAGGTGATGGGAGCCTGAATCAAATGCCTTCAGTTTTGTAATGAAATGGAAAAAGTATAAACATTAAACATAATGTTAAGCCAAAATTAGATTTTTATTTGATTTTCTCCTTGGGGGTCCGGCCCCCCAAGGAGACTGTCTGGTAAAACTCTGGCCCTCTGACAAATATAGTTGACGACCCCTGCTCTATGGAGTATGAATGTTCATATTCATATGAGATAAGTTCATACATGTGTGAAGGCAAACAAGTGAATACTTTTGTTAATGTAGTATAGATTAACCAGACTATAGTCTAAAAGCACTGTATGCATATTTTGATATGTAGCTTAAGTGCTCTCAGTTGTCAGAAAGACTAGTAAACAGTTATATTGATGCCAAATGCAAGTTCATTGCATTCTATATGTCTTATGTGGTTCATGAAATGGTATTTACTAAGTTAGATCTGGAAACAATGAATGACCTCTCAAAGCTACGACTGTTTGGGTCTCTTTTTATATTCCAAGCTTTGCTATTATCATTATTATTTTCAATTTGGAATGATATGCAAGTTTTAAAAAACAATTTTCATCTTGTAAGCAAGCAGAAAAAAAACAGACTTCTTCATGTTTTTAAGTTTGCATTAACTATTAATTTTTTGTGGCTAAAAGAGGTTAATTAATGCCTACTTTAATTGTGTATCTTATAAGAATTAAATGATGATCCTTGCTTGCATGTCTGAATAAAAGAGGGGAAAAGACTCAAAGGAATCAAGAAGTGTATATACACTGGTCTTCAGTGTTTTGTGTCAATCTATGTAAAAGTTACTGCCGTTAATTTGAAGTTAACATTAGGGTTAAATTAAAAATTAAATTCTACATTCTACTACTAAACTACATTCACATTTACACTAAGATACAGTTCTGTAAAAAGTTACAAATCTAAACTCATCGGGATATTTTCTGGGCACTTATTTATTTGTATTTTTTGCATATTTGTCAAACCTACATGTTTGACAACTAAATACAAACTTCTGGTTTTAAATCATTATTTCTTTTATTGAGGGGAAACCCTACCTGGCCCTATGTAAAAGTAACTGTTCCCTAAACGTTATCGTTATTGAGTTCAAGAGAGCTGAATTGACCTGAATATTATATGAACTGGTGAAATGTGTTTTACATTTAAAATGTTTAATTTTCAACAACAAAATTTTTTTTTTTAAGTAAATAACACGTAATAAACGTAATAAACACAGACTTCCTGTGTTTATTTTGCATATTATTTCTATCCCCAGTGGTTCACGTTGGCTACTCTAGCTTTCTCCATGGTCCATATTTATGTTAGGGTAGCTGGATGATACTAAATTTGCTATAGGTGTGAATATGAGCATCTTTCTATGTGATAAACCGGCAATCTGTCTGGGTGTACGTCTGCTGTGTAGGTTTAAAAAAATCTATTTCCCAGTTCAAATTGGTTATGGTTTGAATAATGTGATATCAATTCATTAAATTCTGAATCTCAGGTTAAAGCTCACAAAACTATTTCAAGAACCGTCAAACAGCTAAAAAAGCAAATGATTAAAGAGCAGCTAAGCAGATTCCCACAAACATGTAAAGACAAAGCGCAGATCTCCCCGTTCACCCGACGGCATGCCTTCGAAAGCAAACATCTCACAGATTCTGAAGCTGCTGGTGCTGCTCACCATTCTCCACCCAGTTCACCGACGAGCAGCAAAAGACGATGAAAGCTATGATTCATGTTTGAAAAACATTGTCATGAATTTACCAGTTTACCATTAAAAAAGCCTTTTCTTTGTTAGTTGCTTGCTTATTACGCACCAGTCTACCGTTGTGTACAGTGTCATTTAAACGTTTACAAATGATGCCAAATTACAAAACGCTCAGCTGTGTCTCTAATGAAACCTCTGTAACTGTGCTCTGCTGCACCTCAGGAGCATCAGGTAATATTCATGTGCTGATTCATGGTTTTCTTCAGTTTGTGATCTACTGCAGGGCTCTTCTGCAAAATCGAATCGAATCAAATCCAATTGGGGATTGAATGAAATCGGGACCTTGTGAATCGGAGTCAAATCATTTATAGTAATCAGTGACGATACCCAGCCCAGCTGTCACCCTGTCCAGCCTTGATTGGATATGTGGTCAAGAAGATGGATGGAATAAAAGTTTCTTTCAATTGAAAAAAAAGCGTCACCAACACCACTAAATTTTTACT
>VURO01028902.1:0-11146 GCA_015108175.1 Pelvicachromis taeniatus | reverse complement strand
GTGTGTGTTATTCATTGTATGTTTACTTAGCGCTTAGGCTGCTAAGTTTAGGTTTTGTTATTAGATCCCCTTCTGTCCTTTTGTTTGTGCACAAGTTTCCCTCACCCTTTGTGCTTCATGTTTTATGTAGTCAAGTTCATGATTTCAGGTCTGTATTCTGTTTCCTGTTTTACTTTGAGGTACATGTGTCATGTCAAAGTTTCCAGTTTTGCTTTCTTCGTCTCGTTAGCCTTGATGTCTCCCTGCTGTGTGTTATCTCCTCTGTGTATTTAAGTCCTCTGTCTTCTTTGTGTCGGTGTTGCGTCGTATGTTTTTTCACCCTCCACAGGTTTCAGGACTCTGTGCAGGTCATGATTCATGTTGCTTGTTCATGTGTGAGTTTATAGTTCCTTCATGTTCCTGTACTAAGTTCTGTTCATAGTTGTCACAGTTAAGCCTTAGTTTTCCCAGTTTAGGTTCCAGTTTAGTTTGGCCTCTGTGGTTTCTACCTTGTTTGGTTAACCCGATTATCAGCTGTAATAAAAGGCTCGCTTTTTGTTTACAGTTCAGTTCTGTCTCCTCACTTGAGTCTGCTCCTGGATCCACCTTACTCACCCCACCCGGTCTGCCCCGCAGCATCTTCTCTTCCCTTACAATTACGTTATATGTTACATGTATTTTGTTTTCTTAATTTTTAATGTAATTTTTTAACATTTATATACACATGTGCACACATAAATAAAATGTTGTCTTTTTTTAATTGTATAATTAAATATGTATATACACATATTTAATAACCCCAGTAACACATCAAAGGATACATTGCTTCATTTCTTTACTTAGTCTGTTCCACAGCTTCACTCCACAAACAGAGATGCTAAAACTTTTTAGTGTTGCACCGATACAAGGATGTTTTAAATTTAATTCCCCCCTCAAATTGTATCCATGCTCCCTTTTAGAAAACAATTTTAGGATATTGTCAGGAAGTAGGTTGTTCATTGCTTTATACATAATTTGAGCTGTGAGAAGATGAACCAGATCTGTGAATTTTGGTATTTTGGATTTTAAGAATAGTGAATTTTCTCTTTCTTCTCTGTAACCGGTTTTGGTTAAAATGACAGGGTTTTTTTTTTTTTTTTGCCTGTCCCGTTTTGGATCATTAGTGATCAGAATTATTATCTGAAGGCCATGAAAGATGCCCAACAGAAACTTGTGTTCAATTTCCACACCATCTATATGAATCTGCACTTGTGTGTTTCTTTGGGAATTCTCAAATAACACTATTTTTGTTTTACTTTTTGAAGTAGGACTGCAAGTTATCCCACAGACCTGTCAATCACTTAATGTTGTATTTTTTTCTGTCATACTTTATAATACCCGGCTAATTCTTAATTTTATTATTTAGTTTATTTTTTGGAGATAATTCAAAGCAAGAGAACAACTAATGCATTGACACACACACACTCAGCAGTTAGAGGTTAGTGAAAGGATAGAAATTTCCAGGGAAATGGGGATCAAAGATATGCAGGCACGCACACACAAAGCATGTAATGTAACGCAGTGTGACGAAATGCACTCTTCATTCACACATCTAGTTAAGTGTTTTTAAGCTTTCACACATCCCTGCAGCACTGAGGTATTTAACTACCTGTGATCTCAGTTAAGAAAAGGCTCAGGGATCCAGGATGCTCACATCTGACTTGAAGTTGAATACATCGTTGTTCTGCTAAGTGGGAATTGAGAACTTACAGTTATGTGTGATAAGAAAAGGGGGTTCTTAATGTGAGATGCTGTCTAAATCAGCTTCCCCTCCTCTTTGCGGATCCTACTTTTTAGTGTTTTTCTACAGAATTTTCAGCCTGTTTCTGTTTTAATTTTTATAATTGGCACACTGCCCTCATGTGCACTATTTTGTGCAGCAAGATCAGACAGTTTTTTTAGACGAAATGGCAGAAGAAAACAAACATTTTAGGTGTTTTTTGGCAGGTTTTGGCAAATAATTTGGTCATCTACTGATCGGAAGGTTGGTGGTTCGATCCCTGGCTCCCCCAGTCTGCATGCCAAATATCCTTGGGCAAGATATTAACCCCAAGTTGCTCTCCGATGCATCCATCGGAGTATGAATGTGTATGAATGTTAGGTAGAGCACTACAAAGTATATAAAAAGTGCTTGTGTGTTTGGGTGAATGTGGGTGTTGTATAGAGCGCTTTGAGTACTCCGGGAGAGTAGAAAAGCTCTATATAAGAATCAGTCCATTTACCAAATGCAGATAGGTGATTCCAAGCCTCCAAGTGGATTTAACAATAATGCTTCCAATTATAAAAAGTTTTGTTTTTATAATTGTGGTTACAACCATCTGCATTCTACAGCATTTTATATGGATGCTGCATGATCTGTCACAGGGGACAACCCCCACTCAGGTCCAATGTGAATATGGTAAAAACGAGTTTCTCTAGGTGACACTTCAGGACGGCTTCTAAAGCCAGTCAGTCCCTGTAATTTCTCATGTTGAAATGGCTAAGTTTACTCATTGAAAAGAATATTTACAGCCTGATAGAAAATATTGTAGCCTATATGGATAGTTTACTACACAGAAAATCTTGGTGAGGTCTTATAACTTATCCACCTTGATGCTGAAGTTAGCTATGCTATACACATAGCTATGCATAGCTTATTTAGAAAATCACAAATCAGACAAGACCATTCAATAATTTTGTGTTTGACTTTAGTAAATTCAATTCTGTTTTTGTTGTTGCTGTTGTTTATTATTTAACATTAAGCAACTTGATAACCAAGGTTACTAGCATTGACTGGCAATTTAGGACTTCATTGTTTAAGCCCAATTCTCTAGGACCAAAGTCTTTTTGCAGCCATACCTATCACCATCTGGAGGCCTTCAGACCGAATGGACGTTTAAGCCATTTCTGCACTGGCTGAATTTTTTCTGACTCATTTGCTGAATTTATCTTTTATACTCTTTGTGGTCCAAAACCAATGGCTGATCTATACTTTATATTATATACAAGTGGAAATGTGTGAGTATTCTGAAAGAGCATCCTCAGTTTAAATCTATTTATTGTAAAGCGACACAAACATGAAGTGGCTAAATGACAGTTAATCTGTCTGTAGTGAAGTGCTGTCCAGTCGCTTGGTGCTGAAAGAAAACATGTCATAAATCATATTTGAGAAGTAGCACAGTGCATGTGGAGTATGCACCTTGATCATTTAATAGCATGCAGTGTGTTATCCCCACATGTTTATTAACTCAAAAGCTGTTCCTTTGGCTGATTGCTTTACTTTACTTAAGCTTTATTTAAGTCCTTCAGCTTGATGGTTTCATCCAGCCTAAAACCAAACAACCTTAAATAGGTCACTTTTTATTCTCCTCAGAGTGAGCTCTTCCATTTTGGTATTATATGAAAACTGTATTGGGGGCAGGGCACTCCTCACCCTACCCTGCACATATACCTCTGCAATGCTATCAGCAATCACTTGTGGGCGGACTGACAGTGGCCGGGTGGAAAATGCAGCAGGCAAAAGCTGCTCCCTAACCCTACGTCAGTACGTATGTCAGACCAGTCCAACCATCGGCCGCATGTATCTGTTCAATCCTAAACCATGATGCATATTCATATAGGACCATTGTCATCATTTAAGCACTTACAGTACCAGAACCCTTCATCCTGGGTGTCAGAGAATGACTAAGGAAGCATGAACCCTGTGTTGCAGCCAGGTTACAGCTGGGGGATCTACCACAATGTGCTTACCTGTCAAATTCCACCAAATCTCATTAAGCTATTTTTGCAAAAAAATTGTGAATATTTCTTTTGCACTGATAAAAGAAATAAAAGCTGTCTTCAGAGCCAGCGTTTTCCAGTTATGGGTTTGTGCAAAGTTTAAGCTGCTCCTCTCTGTCATTATAAATGACATTATATAACTGTATTTTTAATAAATAACATAGACACATATTACACTAAACCAGTCAGAAGCTTAAAGTTTTAAAGTGTTTTCTTAATACTAAAGAAATACTGTGGATATTATTACAAAGTAAAATCTCCAAAAAGTATACTGTGTCTCTCTATTTCGCTTGAATAGATTCAAAAAATGTTAAATTACTGGGAATCAACCTCACAAATACATGGACAAGTCAGTTTTGGTCTGCTTATGATCAAGGCAAAACAAATAAAAGTTCTGAATACAAAAGGCATAAGAGGTACAGTACTAACTCAGTACTACAGTACTAACTGTACTAATGCATGGGTCAATTATTTTAATCGGCACCAAAATCTCTCCAGACCTTTTAACAATATCTTTATCTTTTGAGCCGTCTTTTTGGGGTGTCTTGTTGGGTCAAGTTTTGTTAACATGGTGTCATTTTGTCGCCGCACGCCTCAGGGCATCATTAAACCCACCGTCCGTTACAAGAAAGTTACGCTAAATTGACATCACATCGATACTGTCACAATCTGATGTTTCTGCCAGCCGTGCACTTCTGAACATGAAAATACCATGCAGCAATGTTAGTGGTATGTGGTTATGTTTCAGTCTTGCCAGCATACTTGTAGTGGTCTGTGGAAGCATGTGCAAGACGCCTGGATAAATCCCAGTTAAACCCTTGGCTTCACAGTGTATCAAAGTCATATTTCACTCTTAACGACAGTGGAATTACAGTGATAACTGTCACCACCCGAGCTCCAGGTTTCAAAGCTCTTTCGAAGATTTTGATATGAACAGAAGTAGATAAGTTGGATTTGCTTCCACCAGCAATGCACACTCCTGCACGTGCATTCAGCCTGTTAGAACGGTAGTTATTTCGTGGTATGTTGCCTGTTCTTCCATCTGGAAGTCTCATTATATGTGCCAGGCTTGAAGGGAAAAGAGAGAGAAGACAGCCCGTCAAACGCACACAAACACACAGCTCTGGTAGGAATAAAGTTGGCCTGTATGTGTGTCTGCTTTGGCCGGGTTGAGTGAGCCTCTAATCTGTGAATTGAAAACACAAAGATTCCTGGAAAGAAGAAGTCATGCCAGCAGGCTGAGACTGTTACTGCCTTTGTTATTCTGGGGCTGTGTGAAATTGGCAAAAGCAGCATCTCATAAGCATTTATATAAGCCCGGGGAAGCTGCGATATGTGTGTTTTTGTAATGTTTTGTGTGCGTTTGAATCTACATACAATCTGTGTCAGATGTGCGACAATGCAGACACTGAACTTAATTGTTCTCTTCTTGGCATGTTCTCAGGATGATGTGGCCTGTCATTTTTCAGATCTGAATGGGTATAGATAAAACCATATATTTTTGAATTTACATATGATGCAAAAGTTGCAGGTGGCTGCCCAAGTGCAATTCAGGTTATTTTCATTTGATTATGATTCTAATCTAAGTGCTCATAGTAACCATTTATACACAAAAAAAACCAATTTATTGACTGTTTAAACAAAGGGGGGTGGGGGGGGGGGTATAATTTGTATATGAGTAAAGTCAACTGTGATTTGGTACGTCCTTTTTGGAGGCACACTTGGAGGCCTCCAAATGTGTATGATCAACATCAACCTTTTCATCTAACACTCAATCTGAATTTCTCAACTTGAATAAAAGCTTCTAAACCCGAATTTGAAGTTACCTAATTTGAAATCCAATGTATTGGTTCAAAAATGACTGTCACTAAATTGAAACTGAATTTTATATTTTGAAAATGAATTAATTTAATTAGAAATTGTATTTCATCCTTCTCTAAATTTAGCTCTTGAATGCTTTCAGTTTCACTTCGCACCTTTCAGTTTCAGTTCTCAAATTCAGTTTTTGGGGTCAGACATTCGGGTCCTTCATGAAAGCCGCAGAGTAATCAAGTGCCGGTTAATAGAGCTACGTTGTACCTGCGGACCCAGAGCGTTACTGAGCTCGTGCTCTAGCTCTAGATGCTGTAGGTCCGCTCAGTGACACTCTGGGTCCGCAGGTACAACGTAGGAAGGAAGCGTCCTCACAGCTCCTTTAAAATGCAACGATAAAAACTTACCAGTGCTGCAGACATTAGGAAGATCATCATTACGTAGAACAGTGTGGCTCTGCAGCACATGAACGTTACTTCCTGTCACATCTCTCTTAAAGAACTGAATAAATACAGAACAATATTATGAAACATTCAAACGCTAAAGTGCAAACAAACCTGCAAAGACAATAAAAAAGCCATCATGTGTGACTGTACAGCTGAGTTTCTGACCGAAGGTTCAACATTACTAACAGCAATGATGAATATTGTACCAGATAATAAACTGCTGTATTACACTTATAACTTAGGCTGTGTGTATATACACTTCCCCTTATTCATTTCTCAGTTGTTGGGTTTTTGTTTTTGCATATTTGTCATATTTAAATGTTTCAGATCATAAAATGATTTTAATATTAGTGAAAGGAAACACAATAAATGCAAAATGCAGTTTTTAAAATAATGATTTCCTTTATTAAGGAAAAACAGTATCTGAACTTACCTGGCCCTGTGTCAGAAGGTAACCCTAACAACTGATTGTGCCACTCTTGGCAGCAAGAACTGCACATTCACATTCACACCATCAGTCTCTAAAGCAAACACTCTGATTCACACAGTCTTTCTTATTCTTGGATCTGTATTCTGTCAGTGAGAGCAAATGTCTTTACCTGGTCATCTTAGGCACACACTCTCACTGTCAACACAAAAGCTTCATCCAACTGCTGATCAGACTTATGATCAAAAGTCCAAGACTAAAAAATATGGATCTGGAAGTGAATAATAAGGTAACCTTTATATGTTTTGTCTCATCAATACTACTGTGATGTAGGCTAAAACCCAGAATGTGTTGCTTTTTTAGATTAACACCCATGCAGAGCGCTATCCACCTTAGAAAAGCTCTAATAAAAATATAATAAAATTAAAATGTGTATTGAATGGATGTTATTTTGTTGACATTATTAGGCAATTATTATCCACCCAGTGGCTGACTTTACTGCAGCTCTTTTTTTCTTCCAATATATGCGTACTACTTTACATGTTTTATCCAATACACTGAACTGAAATGCAAGTAAAAGATGGCAACTAAGCTACAACATAATGTTGTTAAGTGATTAACGACAGTCTGCTGACTGGATTACTGGAAAATACAGATGGTGATTTAAACCTTGCTGTGATGTATTATGATAATCAGTTGAACACTAAAGACCAATAGAAGACATCAAATGACAGATCCTTGTCATTCACAGCTCTAACCTTCTCTTTTTTTTCCCCTGGCTGTTCCACATCATTTTAGATTCCAATTAAAAACGTGTCTCTTTGTTTCTCTTTCCCATCTGCCCCGCTCATGTCTTCCCTTTTTCCCTCTCTCTTCCTCTTCATGCTGCTGTCAGTTCCTGTAAGCACACAGGCCTGTGTTGTGTTTGGGCCATGCAGGGCAAAAGCCGCCTGACTCACGAGCTCTCAGCTGTTGAGAAGGAGAATGTCACTGCACATTGGGTTGCCTTCACGTTACGCAAGCGCACACACGCAACAAACAAACATACAGGGGGGAAAAGTGCACGTGCATACTCCAGAATACAGATAGTACTCACACAGAGCAAGCCAGGCAAATCCCACATACACACATGCACACGGTCACGCTGGGCCGAGGCTATTTTTAGCCTGGCTGCTCGTATGCAGAGTCATATTTAACAGGAAATCCACAGGATGGCTGTGTATGAAGACGAGGCATATTTTGGCGTGTTGTGATTGACCACTGGTGTTGGACAGAGATTGATTCATGCTGTCACCTCTGACAGGTCGAGGATGGGGGGAACAAAGTGGTGTCAAAGTGATATCTTCACTTGGTGTGGTGTCAAATGCGTCAAGTGTTGGAGTCAACCTGAACATGAGTGACGCCAGCTGATCACATCTGTACACATAAAAATGCAGATTTATATGTGTCTCGTACAGACATTCAGACACAGTGTGGTTCTCGACAGACGGAGGTCCAGAACAGATTATGTACCCCAAGCTTTTAAGTGTAGTAACTGAAGCATTACTTTAAAAGGCTTTTCTTGAGCCAACTGTTTTGGCTAATTATAGACAGAGATAGAGTTTTAACCTTTCTTTAATTTCAAAAATTCCAAAAAAGTGTATCTGTATCATGTGCTTCAGTTTATGACTGAATAAAATGGAAGAATTGTTTCTTTCAATTCTTCAGTAAAAATGTAGTGTAATGATGTGATGTAGCAATCAAACGTTTTGGATAAAAATGGTTAAAAAAAACATCTTCAGAAAAACGAATTAATGTTCCCAGTGTAAGCATTAAGACATCGTTCTAATATTAATTTGACTCACTTAATGCAGGACAGCTTTCCAAGATTCCCAGATTTACCAGAAATGACAACTGTCTAAACTTTCATAGACCTATTCGTATGTTGATTAGCTAGATATGACATATTAAGTCCACTTGCACAGCAGGAGCGACCCAAAACAGATGCGTATCTAGGATTCAGAGCAGATCGAGTTTTACTTCATTTACTTCCTGGTTCTTCCTGTTTGGATCCATTTCGAATCCTTCATAGTTGCTTATTTTGTCCAGAATCTGTAATTGAAACAATTACAGTTTCTTACAATTCCTTATTTGAAATGGTTCATCCTGTTAAACTTCTGCTATTCATTTACCCATTGCTATGATGAGTCCTGGTCTTAGAGCTCTATTCTTTCTCCATTATTACACCTACTTTACTCAGGTGAATGTACTCAGGGTTGACTGAAGTAATTCTGTCAGCTCTCTCTGTTCCTTTCCTGGACCAAAAATTCAGAATTGCTGATCTCTAAACTCGGAGTTTAAAAATAAAATCAGAGTTTGTTGAACATCTCTTTTGGAATTGGCTCCAGATTATGTTACTGATTAGAAACCAGCGCATATGGAATCACTGCATCACCATTCTTGTAGATCCTTTTGTGTGTGTAGAGTAGGAGGATCTATGTCTGTCTTTTTATTTTTTTAAATAGCATCTAAAGTCTATGTGATGAACATGAGCATTCAGTAGATTCTTCCTCTTCAGATTCCTCTTCATTATTGTTTTCACCACCACAAACAATTTTAAAACAGCATTATGATCCTAAAAACATTTGTACTTACTGACTGTAGACCAAGCCTACCATGTTTTAATTTTGTTTTTACATTTATAGTCATAAACTGTTAAACAATCAGATTTATCAGACAATAAAGACAATAGCTGAGAGAATAAAAACTAAAACTGTCTTTTAAACATTAATCTAATTATTCTTAGTAACATTTTTGCTGTTTAACATGTTCTCAAGTTAAACTGTGAAACTTGTGTCATTGTCTGTGACAGTTAATCCTTTAGCAGCGTTGTCATCAGCTTTTAATGAGTCTGTGCTACACAATCAGCATTAGTACTGTAATCTGAGTCCCGATGAATTTGTGCTCCTTTTGATTTCTACTTGTACTGATCTGCTGGATGTGTTGGATTCTTTTAGGATAAAAGCTTTAAGCCAGTGATGGATCCACGCACAAAGACGGAAAAGGAATCAGGAAGTGTGCTTCAACATTTTAAGAAACTTTTTACTTGTAGTACCAGAGAGCTATTAGACCGCTTAAAGAAAAGATTTCTACTGTCAGCACTTTTCTCTCTGGTCTTCGATCGTGCTATTTATTCTATATGCCCATTGTCTTTGAGAATTTTCTCCCCTTTAACAAAAATAGATCAGCATCTGACCCCATTGTCAAAGATGTTTTTAATACCCTTGGGCCATGTATTGTTGACCTCATTTATTCCTCCCTGATGTCTGGCTGTGTCCCAGCTGCTTTTAGACATGCTGTAGTACAACCTTAAAACCCAAGTAACTTGGATTTCACCATTCTCTTTAACTCCATGACCATTTCTAAGCACCCTTTTCTACCAAAGGTCTTACAAAAAGGTAGTTTATAACCAACTACAGTCATGCCTGGATTTATTTGATATCTCTAAGAAGTTCCAGTCAGGTTTATGACATAGAAACAGACCTTTTAAGAGTTTTTAATTTCCTGCTTTTAACTGTTGATTCTGGTGTTCTTGGGTCTGACTGCTGCATTTGACACTGTAGATGACAGCATTCTAACATTTGATCAAGAAATTAGCTCTTTTGTTACAACAAACCTTTTTCAATTAAGGCTCCTCAGTAAGGTTAAGTACTAGTTCCCTACATGTTACTCTGAGACAGTAATTGGTACCTTCATTACTTCTCAGTTAGATTATTGTAATTCTTTCAATGTCAGCCTGATCAGTCGTTACTTCTTGACTGGAGGCTATACAAAATGTAATCTTCTTACTTTCAAGAGTCTCAGTGGTTTGGTGCCACCCTACTTTTACAACATTTACAGCCCTACACTCCTACCATACTACCGAGGTCTACAAACCAAACCAATTGCTGTCTGAGATTGCTAGATTCAGGCTCTAAAACAGAGGTGACAGACACTTTTCAGTGGCATCCCCTAATCTTTGGAACAACCTACCCTTTCACATGAGAGCTATCCAGTCACAGAAGAATTTTAAAACACTGTTAAGTAGCAAAACAAGTGTGTTATTTCCACCTTTAGCAGGAGCAATCAGAGACTGCCATGTGGCTCTCGCTGTCAGATATGCCTGGGCTTGTTGCCTGCTGTTGCTATCGCAACGATATTACACAGCAAATCCAGCATGGCCAAATTAACACTGTCAGATTTGATTTCAACACTTTTAAAGTGTCTATATGGGTCCACACCAGAGAGTGTTAATTCAACTCTTTTTTGAGAGTTAGTACCTTAACTCTGATTTAGTGTTAAATATCAACTCTGTCTGGAGTTGATCATTTAACAGTTATTAACACTAACTAGGTGTTAAAAGTTCATATATTAACTCTCACAGAGTATTTTATTTTAACTATATAAGCGTTATCTTCCAATTTATTCTAAAAGGTGTGATACTGTTTGGAACTATTAGAAATTCTTTGGGAAATAAACATTTTAAAAAAGAGGCAAAGTTTTTCTGAAAAAAAGATTCATTTTGAACTGTGCACCACAATTTCAAAGCATTTTCTAAAACATGGAACAATGTACATGGCTCTCTCTTGGGTCTGACACAGGTGAGCTGGTCAATGCAAATAACAGCATGCACATTACTCTTTTCTTCAGTACAGTATGCATGTCC
>VURO01028897.1:0-11763 GCA_015108175.1 Pelvicachromis taeniatus | reverse complement strand
AGACAGGATAAAAGACATGCTGTGGAAGAGAGCCAGAGATTAATAACAAGTAAGGTTGAATGCAGAGAGATCTGTTAACACATGGTGAATGAGAAAGGTGACTGAAAAGGAAAAACTCAATAAATCAAGGGGGTCCCCCATCAGTCTGAACCTATCGCAGCATAACTAAGGGAGGATTCAGGGTCACCTGATCCAGCCCTAACTATATGCTTTAGCAAAAAGGAAAGTTTTAAGCCTAATCTTAAAAGTAGAGATAGTGTCTGTCTCCCGAATCCAAACTGGAAGCTGGTTCCTTAGAAGTAGAACTCACACTTACATATGACTGTAACTAAGAGGCTACATAATTTACAGTATTTCAATAAAGCCTGAATGAAGTGAATCTATAGACCTGCAGAAACACACTGCATCGTCTGTGTTCCACTGGCCCCATTTACCCCGGCACACGAAGTGATCTCACTGATTCCATGAAGCATTAAGCATAATGCTGCGGTCTGATTATTACAGCAACTTCTCTCCAGTTTGCAAGTGGACACAAAAGCTGGCCTTAACTCAGGCAGAAGAGTGGAAGTGGAGAATGAGTGCGTGTGTGTGCGTGGAGGCGGTGTCATAAAGAAGTGATTGTCACACTATATCTAGCACTTTAACAGCCATGGACAATTTTTTTTCTTCTTTCATGACTGTATTTATATCACAGCAGCTTCATTTTTCTCTAACTCTGAAAGTCTTAACGCTTCTGTTCTCTGATAATCAACAGCTCTGCTCTCACTGACAATCACTGCTTTATCTTTGATTGCACGAGAAGGGCCTATCTGTTTTGATTTACAGCTGTCTTGTAGGTGCAGTAGAGTTGCAACAGATTGCGAACAAAGAATACTGATGTGATTGAGTGGGGTAGAGCCAAATTACAGGGCAGAAAAGTCCCACTTCAAGCAGCAGCAGCAGCAGCAGCAGCAGCAG
Organism: Pelvicachromis taeniatus; assembly: GCA_015108175.1. Classification (NCBI taxonomy): domain Eukaryota; kingdom Metazoa; phylum Chordata; class Actinopteri; order Cichliformes; family Cichlidae; genus Pelvicachromis; species Pelvicachromis taeniatus. The sequence continues at coordinate 10,806 of VURO01028897.1, read as the reverse complement.
CCGCCCCATAAATAGACAGTTTCCCTTGAGAACAGTGCAGGGGAACGTTAGTCTCTCTCACCCCCCTCAAGTTAAATGTGCTGTCCTATATAAGTTTGCCTCTGAGTTTCAAGGTTCTGGCGAGACTCTTGGTGTGGTGCATGTCTTTGCACTGCAGTGATGGGAGGAAAGGGGCACGAGAGGGCTTGTTCTCCTGTATACAGGGTTTAGATGCAAACTGAGACAACGTGCTTGAGGGAGACGATTTTCAACTCTGGCACTTCAAGAACTGCTCATGGGAACAATAAAAAAAAAAATTTTTAATTCAACAAGAAAACAGAGAAACACTGCTGATGGTTTAAATTTGGAACCCCGTTTTTTTTTTTTTTTTACACATAAGGAGGGCCTCCCCTCACTCCCCCTCCCTCACTCCCAATGGGAGCTCTTTGGAAGTACTCTTTAGAAAGGCTCTCAGTATAACTATTCAGTAACCTATTGTATCTCTGTTGAAGGGTTTTGAAGAAAATCCACAAAAAGCAAATTTCTGACATTCAGCTAAAGCCAATGATATAATCTACCTTTATATTGTCTTTTTTTCTACTTTATAGTGCTTGTTTGTATTTTATCTTCCACAGCAGAGAGATCACCTTAAACTTGTCAGATATGCAACATAACCCAGTCTGTCCAAAAAAGAAAAAAAGGTCAACAACAAGTATATTAAATTACATCCAAACCCTCCTCCACCCACACTCTACCACATGTATCTGCTGCTACCCTGGCGGGGAATGGGTTAGTCTAAATATACTTGACTGTTTTGCAGTTAAAATTTTAAACATTTTAAATCTAGGTATTAAAATTATTTCTGGAGTAGATTTTGACTTTTACTCGCATTTAAACAGTGAGCAGGTCGACTCTGATCCCTTGTTTGTCTAAAATGCAAATAAAACATATGAAATTTTAAGGCCGCAAGAACGCTTCTCTGAAAACCTCTAAGAGGATTAAGAATTTCAACCAGCAGCTTTCTAGGAAACACAAGAAGAGACCGTTTCATATCATTTGGATGCTCCAAACAAACGACAGTGGTATTATTTTCAAACAAACGCCGATGCTTAGTTGTAACTTCTTCCTTCTCTCACCTCATCCTCCAGCAGTGGAGGCAGATGTTCAAGATCGTAATCTCTGTCTTCGGCTTTCCTTAAGTATGCGTCCGCCGCATCACTCCCGGAAGTCTCCATTGCACCAACTTTGATTCCCTCAAGTAGTAAAGCGAATTCCTGAGCACACCGCAACGTCTCCAGTCCACGCAGATGGCATGTCTGAGCTCTCGGGGCTCGCCACGCACCGCTGGTGGGGCTTCGATTGCTCGCTGCAGTCCAGCAGTTAGTCGGTGGTCACTGCAGGACAATCCTCGTCCAGAAACGACGCCGAATAAACGATGTTTCCAAAGCGACCGTCCACAAGAGTGTGATGCTGCTGGCGGTGTTTAAGGCTGTCAGATAACACCCCCAAAATCAGGCTACACACGCCGAAGGCGATCATGAGCTGCGGATCTCTGAATCCTCCCTTTTTCCCGTGGAGGAGCCAGTGCTGGCAGAGCGGAGAGTACTGCTGCCTGCATGCTACAGTTGGCTTCACGCCTCCGTTCACAGTGCAGCTTGAGTGACTCATATTCATCACTTAGTCCTTATTATCTCTTCTAATTCCAATGATCTGGCTTTGCACGAACTAGTGTGTACGTAGACTTATTTTTTTTCCCATCATACTGGCTATATACTCATTTCTTTATTAAATCTGAACTATGCCCACAAAAAAGTCCTGTCAGTCTGTAAAACTGACATTTATTATTACACCATTATAATGTGTTAAGGAACTTAGGAGGGTTTAAATTACTTTTTTTTTCTTTGCACGAGTGCCATTTGATCAAAATGTGTAATATTCTTCACATTGGTCTGGTTTTTTTTTAAGGGTCTGTTCAGTCAGTTAGAACAAGACAGTCAAGGTTGAGGCTGCCAGCATTGTACAAAAGGTGATTTGACAAAAGTATACATAGTATTACATAAAAGGGCAGGGGATCAGTTCAGTCAAAAGGCTATACATCCCCCGAGGTTCACAGAAGTCTGTAATTACCTGTCTGTCCATTTGTACCTATAGAAATATCTGAAATTATAGAAATATCTCTTAGTTTCATTCACAAGTAAGAAGATGACATTCTCACCAGCATGTCTTCTTTCATATGCAAATGTATTCATTGCTACTTTGATTGTGTAATGAGCAGGCATTCTCATTTATGTTTGCCCAAAAGTCACTTTGGCATTCGATATCCTGAACAAAGCCAGGTTCACAAGTTCAATCCATGACAACTGATCAAAGTAGATAAGAACCTGTGTTATAGCTAAAATCTTCAAATGAAGTTTGTAGCTGGCTAGCTCAAACTCACAAATAAAGTCAAGTTAAGAATAAAATGTTCTCTTCTCCATTCAATACTTGCCAAAATACTACTCGAAATCTGTCCTCTTAGTGAACACTAAAGCAAAGAAATGCAGTATTTATTACAAGAACTATCACAATAGTCCAAAGCGGACACCTCAAAACACAGACAGAAATACCAATTCTGCAGTATTTACATGACTGTATACCATCAGAGGTCATGTTTATTGCACAATGACGTTTATTTTATACGAGAGTAACTGTAGTCCTATACTTTATCACCAAGCAGCATACTCTGGGGCTGAAAAATAAAAACTAACATGGAAGCGCCAAAAACTGCAGTTCCTGGAGTGGCAACTGGAGGCTGGCTCCAAACAGGACTCTCCAAGGACTGCCTTGTGAAAATGCCCAAGTTTAGCAGCATTAAAAATATGTTTACAGGCTGGCACAGAAAACTAGCATGCTCTCTCTGGATGGTGTCTAAAGGTAGTTCATGTAGGTGAGAGCAGTGAGTCCTGATGTATGAGATGAATTTAGAAATTCTGAACATATTTTAATGATCACTAAATCACAATGAATAAGTATTTAGCACAACAAAACACACCAATCAGCCTTTTACGGATTTTGAAACTGTTTTTTGGAAATGTGTCTGTCTCTAAAGCATTTTGGGTCATCTTCTATTGTTTAAACGTGCTATAGGCTAAATATGAATGTGTGATATGATAGTCAGAACAAAAAGGTTCAAAATGTTTTAGTGCATGTTTACAGAATATTGCTCCTTTCCAGGAAAAAAAAACATTATTAAATATGAAACGTGGGCTATAGTATTGATCCTATAACGCTAGTATCGATCAGCTACCAATACCAGTACTGGTATTGATACTACTTATATTTGGAATGATCCACCCACCTCTGCTTGAGTGATGTGAGTCTCTGACCTGGACCGCTTCATTGTGTTTGTGGTGTTGGTGTCTTCTGGGGAATCATTTAACAGTTTTACAAATAACATGATTTGCTGTGACATTATGACCATCCAGAAAGTTTTTTTCCTCATTTTTTCCAAATGGAATCCTACCATTATTTATTCTGTTATGCAGCACTAATATGTATGCCTGTGTCTTGCATCCTAACAAACTACAGATCCAGCTTTTTAGGTTCTCCGATAACTAAGCTCTCATCCAGATAGTGTCACTTCTGCCTCCTGAAAACCAACATATCTGTGTTATACTGATGAATTCTCTGCAGAGTCATCTACTTTAAAGCACAAGTTTGCATTTTAGAAAAGAAAAGCAGCGATAGCATTTCATTTACAAGCCGAAAATGCATTTTTCTGTTATTTATACAAAATCATTGTTTAAGCATGTTAAAGAACTACAGTGTATAATATCTAAATGTAATGTTGCACATTTCATATATAGTTTTTTGTTAATCATTTAACTCTCAATCCCTTCTCTCATTGTTATTATGAATGCATCCCCTTGCATATTTGTTTTAGTGCAATACTTTCTGCACACGCCCTGATCCATCTTAATTGTCCAATCCATTTAAATACCATCTTGTGCTGTGTCCCAGTCATGATGGAAAGCCTGTTTGGGTTGCCAGCTGAGCTCTGGGTGGTGGTGAATGAGATTGCTATTATGCCGACGGTGCCCTGTGGCTGTTGAGCGGTGATAGAAGGGCCTCTTTGGCCAGGCAGAGGGGAACCACTATTAGAACTGTTGACTGCTCAGTACTGTCGCGTGTTGAGATAATAGAGGGAAGTACTTTTACTTTAGCAGCCAGGCAATTAATGTGATCATACATATTCTGGCATATCCCCTCAATGACTTATTACTTGAGAACAAAGCAGTCTATTTGATCCTTGTTGGCACTGTGCTGTAGCCAAGTGAGAGATACATTCAGAAGGTATTTCATCTTCAAAAGGATTAGCTCCTAATGTGGAAACACTGCAGAGCTCCTTGCTGCCGGGAACAACTGAATCATTTACAGCGAGGCAGCGCTTGGCAGAGATGAGCCCGATGTTGTAATCTGAAGTCATCTTAAAGTATTATGACTGCTCAGTTTTGTCTATTTTCATATTTCAGGCTCAGATGTACGTCTTTTCCTCCTTCCTTATTTGAGTATAGCTGTCAGAATTGGCGAGAAAGAGGAAATACTTTTGGCCTGTTTGCACTTTTAAGTCGGAACCAAAGTCATAAAAAATGGGATGGGATATAGGGTTACCTAGCATGTTGAGAAGCCTGCAAATACAACAAACGTGGCAGAACGAAAACTAAATTACATATAAAGTGGAGGAGATGAGCAGCAGATTCCAAGTAATAATAAACAAGGACAGTGAGAGAATCTCAACTTATAGAAAAGGGCTGAGAAATAATTACTTTTAGCTAAATGCTAACAGTTCAAGCTAACAGTCATTCTGCAAACTCATCATTACACACAGTAACGGAAATGTATCTGTAGCCACAATGGCTAGGGAGCCTTATTGTTGAACTTGTGATTAAATGCATTCTTATACAAACCAAGAATGTAGATTTGGTTTTGATGAAAAGAAAAAAAATATTTAAAAAAATTAAAGCTTATATGCAAGCTACAAGCTAGTTTTCAGCTCAAACCTGTCCAAATCCTCAAATGCATGCGCTTATGCCTTGTGCCACCAAAAATGAATGATTTATTGTAATATTCTTTAACTGTTTAATGGATTTGCAAAATGTATCTAATTCATCAAAGTCAGTGAACATACTAGACTTGTAAAATGATTGCTGAACACATTAATTTAAGAAAAGAATAGAAAACGAAAGCTGTGACCCATATTTGGGATCCTGTTTGTATCCAAGGCTGATAGTTGACCTATGAAGTCTGGGAGGCATTGTTACAGAGCAAATCCATGATGGACATAGAAGGTCAAGCATGTGGAAGCTTGCCAGCCTCTCCTGGAAATGGTGAATATTTACAGATGTGTCATAGAGATGTCAAAAGTTGCTATAGTCTTCACTTCAGGTACATAGCTTTAAAGTGCGGCTCAGGGCTGTGTCTCAGCGGGAAAGCTCCTCTGAGAATATCTGACTTGGGAAAACAGCAAGAAAGCTTTTGGAGGTGCTGAGGTATGCAGGAAGTGCAGTAAAGTGTTGATTTTAAATGAGGAAGAGCAGTATGTTGAACTATGTGTAATACTTACTTTCAGCAAATGTTGAATCTCTATATTCTTTTATTTACATCATATCATATATCATTGACAGTAAAATGACAGAAGTCACGAGATCTGCTGCCTTACCTGAAATCCAAAGAGTAGCTTTGACTTGGAACATGAATGGTTAGTTCAACCAGATTGCGTTTTAGTTCTTGCTTATAAGATCTATCAATTAGAGGCCATCACAATTTAACCCTAACTGTAACTTAAAGACATAAACAGGGTTATTTTCTGATGCAGTTTGAGCTTGCATCTTTCCTGATAAGAGCTGGACTTGGGAGCTCTTCAGAGCAATATTAATTCTGTTTCATTATTCTTCCTCATGGGTTGTCGGCTGAGAAATGTGACTGTTTTCTTGAGGCATTCAGCTTTGGTCTCAGCATTTTAGCACGGTATAATTATGTAGCCTACCATGCATATTAATGATCTCATTTACCAGAACCTTATCTTAAAATGAGTCCAACGGAAATGTTCAAAAGTAGGCCAAAGACAGTATTTTCTTGAAGTCAAAGTTACATTAATCACCTAATAAAATCTGTTAACTGACAAGCAGAGAATCACGGAGAAAGTAAGAAATTCAGGTTTTTCTCTGGAAGGAAAAAAAAGACCCCATTGTTAGTTAAGTGGTTAAGATAGCTAGTTAAGATACCATGCACAAATCATAAACAGGCATGGTATCCATGGCGGGACATGATGATGGATGTGCGTCTAAACACTATTAGTTTACAAAAGAATACTACGAAGGTTGAATTTCTCCAGGACACATAGCACTACACATTTAGTGCTGTGTGTATGTGTAACTTACCAGCATAAAAACGTCATCCAAGAACTGAATTGCAGTGAAACCAACATCATAACTTTGAGCCTGGAAAGCTCACCATCATCCATCCTCTTCTTCCTATTTAATTCAGGGTCACCGTTAGATTTGGTCTATTTAAGCTAGCCAAGGGCAAAGGTGTGTGGTGCCCATTGAACAGGTTGCCTGTCTATCTGAAGGCTAACACAGACAGACTGCAAATCATTCACATCTATGGGCAATTTAGAATCACCTAACATGCATGTCACTGAGCTGTGAGAGGAAGAAGGAGTACCTAAACAGACATGGATTCAAACTTGGACCTTCTTGCTACAAGGCAGTAGCACTGACCATGTGGTGTGGTGGAAAAGTCACTATCACCATGATCAAAGGAATAATTGATTGTCAAGGTGCTGTGGAGAAGCCAACACCACTTGGTTATCATTTCTGGCTGACTTGCAGTCCTAACGTGAGAGTTTAGAGTTATACTACAAACACTGTGTTTCAGCTTTGGTAAAGTATGTCAAAAACACCATGAGTCAAGGTGTCATGATAGATGGTGTGTCCAGATACATAACCAAGATGTATTTCTGTCTTTTGTTCCAAGTTTAGAAACTTTACTGTTGTCTTTATGTTTCTTTAGTGAGGTTAAATCTGTTTTGGGCTTGTGGTAGCCTAGTTTAAAAGTTGTTACACCTATGGCCAGAAGGACTTGTTGGATAATGCTGCGAAACAAGGTTCAGCCAGTGAATATTTATTGAATATGTTCAATTATAAATGTCTCTGTGTTATACGCTCACCTTCTCTTCATACCCGTGAGTTGGAATAAAATCAGATCACATTTTATGATGAGTTGATGCAGTAAACAAGGTCACTGCAAAGATAATATTTCTTAATATGGTATCTATTATATAAAAATGCATGTGATACTAATATGTAATTCTTCATATCCAAGTCTTAGCATTATATCACAATTTATGTAAAACTATGTAGATGTATGGTCAGTAGAAATAAAAGCATAAACATAAACAAGAGTGCAAAAATATAGCAGGTGGTGAGACCTGCTGCGATGTGTCGTTTGGAGATGGTGGCACTGACAAAAAGACAATAGGTCGTGCTGAAAGGGGCAGAGCTGAAGATGCTAGCATTTTGATTTGATGTGCGTGAGTGACCAGAATGGACAAGGCCAGAAACAAATTCACCAGAGAGACAGCTTTAGGTCGAGCAGTTCGGAGACAAAGTTAGAGAAGCAAGGCTGAGATGGTTTGTGTCCTGGCGGGTTGTATGGCAGGCACAAGTTGGACACAAAATGCCGGACTTGGAAACAAGTGACAAACTAAGAGGCAGTTTTATTGCTGAGCTCTTACAAAATAAACATAAAGCAGGTCAGAAAAGTCATCTACAAGTTGGACTCTTTCAGGAGGAAACACGAGCAGGGACATAGCTATGAGGTAGAATGTGACAAAGAGTAAAGGAGGACTAAAATGATACTATACACAAACATGAGATAACAAGGAACAGCCAAAAGGTGGCAGAACAGCTGAGACTAATCGCATGGCGAGACAGAGAACTAGAACTAACCAATGGTGACAAGAGACTCAAAATTACATAGAAAAAACACTAACTAGCTCTGAAACACAGACAGCTTGACACAGAAATCTGGGTAAACATCCAAAATCCAAAGTGGGGAAAATAAGGTACAGAAAAAAACTGAAAACAAACGCTACACTGATACACTGAGACCTAAACCTGGAGCTGCAAGACATGAAAGAAAACTGAGCTGACACTATGATAAAGGAGACTGAGGCAATATATACACAGGAGGATGATTATGAGAAGATGAGACACCAGGGAATGAAATCACAGAAGACGAGACACAGGAAGCAAAACTAAAGGCAATGTACGCAGAACAAGAAACACACAAAATAAAGCAGGAAGAGTGATAACTGAACAGGGAAAACACAGACATATGAATAAACTTAATTCAGGTGACCTGACACAGCAGGGAGGAACTAAGGGAACTAATAAAAGCTAATACACTAGAAATATACAAAGCAGTGTCTCAAAAAACTTAAAAGGCTGGGCAAACTGACCCAGGACCACGACAAGCTCATCAAAACTACAAAACCTCTAAGCATCCCAAAAAGTCAAAACCTGGGTCTACGACCCAGTTTCCATGAAAGGTTTGGACATGTGCAGAGGACTGATACTGGATATACTGGACAAAGAATGGTGAAAATGTAGCTCCCAGGCAAGAGGAAAAGGAAGGAGGATGACCACAGAGAAGACTGATGGATGCAGTGAAGGAGGACAGGCAGAGCAGTGGTGTGACAGAGGTGGATGCTGGAAACAGGGACAACTGGAGGCAGACGATCCACTGTGGTGACCCTTAAAGAGAGCAGCTGAAAAAAGAAGAAGTGTGCAAAAATGTTTTTACTTTGATGGATAACAGATAATATAAAAATATCATTAAAATCACAAAATCCATTTCCTCCCAGTATAGATCTAAAGCAGAAGGAACAATAGTTGCAGCTTGTTGTAAATAACAGCCTCCTGGCAGTATTTGTTGTAGTGAGCAGTGTCTTTAACTTGAAGCTTTATCACCAAGTCTCTTTAGCGCTCCCAAAGGTCTGCCCTGCTCTCACCTTTACACCCCCCCCCAAAAAAAAAGCAAACACTGACATCTGTTTTTCCACTACCTTGTTATAAAAAAAATGAAAAAGGAACATGTTTGGTCCCTTTGGCAAGTGTTTTGGGAACTACACAAACCCTTTGAACACACACAAAGCCCACACTAAAACACTTGCTACTAGGCAACTGTGTACTCCTTGTACCTCGTTCAGTTTTATTTAGCATGACAAGTGTTACGTGGGTAGACCTGGAGTAATATCAGGAGGATTCAAAATCACAAGAAAATAAATGGAAGCCGTGTTTACTGCATGAGAGCTACTCACCTGGACAGGACGCAGGCGTGTGGAGGAGCGGCTTCCTGCCTCACCTGGGAAACAGATGGTGGAGCTGAGGGCAATGCAGCTAGCCAGATGGAATAAACTTTTTATCTCAAATAAAATAAGATTGCAATCGCTCAGTTCAAATTCTAACTGTTAAATATGTGTATGCGTGCTTTGTGCAATTATTCGTTTTTTTTATTCCCCAAACAATTTTAATGTCGGGGCGCAGACATCTTGAAACATAAATTTCGTTTTACCCATTGACTCCAAACGCAAGTTAAGTCAGCGACAAAGAATTGTTTGTTCAATTCTTCTTCTAAACCAGGAAGGTCAAACTCACTTTACATCGAGGGCCACATACAGTGGAACTCCGGGTTACAAGAAGCTCCGTATACGATCAGAGCAAAATTTCTCCCCGGTGTACGAGCCGAGCTCTGATACGTCACCGCTGTAATAATGTGAATTATTGTTTATAAGATGATTTGTTCCACAGTGGATTGTGTTGCTGCATGGATGTTTTAGAGTGTGACACAAGGGAGTTGTAGTTGGGCTGGAACGTTAGGCTGTATGCTGTTGATATAAATGGCAGAGAGTTAACCTGAGTCACCTGACTTATTAATAAACTTCATTACCCCGTTGGGTAGAAAATAGATATTCTGGAGTCTGTCGTGAATGAGACCAGAATATAACAACCGCTAGTTTCCCCTTCGCCTTACCCGGAAACTTCTACCCAGAGCCGTTTCAAGGCTTATCCCTTTGTGATGACACCTCCAGGAAATTTAATAAGAATTAGATTAGCTTTACCGTAACACTGCACCGTTGCTCATAACGAATGTGGCACTTCTTTAGTAAAGAAGCCAGTAAAATAAAAATGAAAAAATAAAAAAAAGCCCATAGCTGACCGTCTCCCCCATTTCAACTTATCATTCCACTCAGTTAATAATGCAATACATCTATCATCTACTTTCCCTTTGTTGTCCTGTTTAAAAAAACACTGTTGTGCATTTAATGATGCATTTATGTTTTCTATGCTCTCTGTGATCTTCTTAGCATGTCTGGCTGTTTACTTACACACTATTACATTCGATCCTTGTGCAACCGTTGCAAGAGCTTGGTCCGCATAGCCGGCAATAAGTCGAATTCGTTCCAGGTGGGTGATGGGCTCTGCCAGGGCTGCCCTTTGTCACCGATTCTGTTCGTAATTTTTATGGACAGAATTTCTAGGCGTAGCCAAGTGGCGGAAGGCTTTCGCTTTGGTGGTCTCAGAATCTCATCTCTGCTTTTTGCAGATGATGTGGTTCTGTTGGCTTCATCAAGTGATGGCCTCCAGCTCGCCTTGGAACGGTTCGCAGCCGAGTGTGAAGCGGTGGGAATGAGAATCAGCACCTCCAAATCCGAGGGCATGGTCCTCAACCGGAAAAGGGTGGAGTGCCCACTCCGGGTCAGGGACGAGTCCTTGCCCCAAG
>VURO01028896.1:0-19144 GCA_015108175.1 Pelvicachromis taeniatus | reverse complement strand
ATTTAAAAAAATCTTTTTAAAAAAAAAAAAAAAAAAAAAAAAAAAAAAAAATATATATATATATATATATATATATATATACATATTTCATATCAATGCAGTCACTTTTTACATAGTAGAGGACGGTTATATGCCTCTGATATTCTGTTCATCTTACCATTCATCCTCTGACAACAGAAAAGTACCATAAACATTGGCAACCAACTTTATTTAAGTCTGGGCTACAGTTAATTTCTTGCATATTTGTCACACTTTAGAACAAACAAAATAAATACAAAATGCAGTTTTTAATGATGATTTTATTTATTAACTGAATAATAAATATCCAAACCCACCTGATTCTATGTGGAAAAGTAATTGATTCCTAAACTGGATAACTGTTTTATCCAGGCGCAATCGCCTTATAAGGTGATTTGTGGACCAAAAATAACTTCAAAAATAACACATCAAAGAAGCCCCACCCACCTGCTGGCCACATCTTTTGCTTGCAAGGGGCAGCCAATCAAAAGAAAGCAGGCTTAAAGGGAAAGGAATGAAATAGTATTAAGAGGGCTACATCAATGCCCATTTTAATTACATAAGGATTATATCAGCTGGGAATCATGCAAAACTAGTAGAATCAAATAATAAAAATATAGAAAAATAAGAAATGAGCGTAATAGGGCCCCTTTCCCTTTAACATTGTGTCCACTATAGTCTTTAGAGGCAACACAAAAGAATACAAATGGCAGCTGTATATAACTGTATAAACTAAAGGATATTACTGAACGTCAAGGTCAGTGATCTCCGAGGTAATGGATAGTCAAAGTAGCTAAGGATGTTGATAATTGGTTGGAAATGTAAAAGAGATTTTTAATTAAGCAAACACAAGTGGAACCAAAATGGAAAATGTATCCATGTGAATAAAATATCTAAAATAGCATTACCTAATAACTTTTTTGATTACAGGCCACTGCAGCCATTAAAGCATTTACCACACTAACTCAATGGAAATCATTACAAATGTGAACTGTGAAAATAATGCAGCACCCAGCAGCACCAGTAACAGCACAATAAGTCATGAACGTATGCGCCAGTGCATGACCGTTAGCCATCAGATACACGGACTCCAAGTCAGGTTGACCAAAAAAAAAAAAAATCAATATTCATTTATAAATAGATATTAAAATTAATATTGAATTACAATATTAATTTTCAACAATATTGATTTTAAAAAAATGCCTTATTGGCCTCCTCCAGCACACAAACAACTTGACACAGCACCATTGCAGACAGACACACAGCTCCTCCACTCGCTAACAGCTGAAGTAGCTAATGTTCATAAGACTGAACAACAGAAGAAATTCACAGAGGTCAGCAAAGCTCCCAGTTCAACAACACTGAAGAATTAAACAGTTATTATAAATGTTAACCTGGCACACACATTAACAATAGCTGTTTAACTATAGGCAATTAGCCGCATTAGCCATCTTTTATCATTAACGTAGTAGCTAGCAGACTGCGGGTCATTGAATGGGATATTAAGCCATGGTTACAGATTATGTACACATGGAGAAGGGGTGGGTGGCTGAGATAGTCAGAGAGTCCAGAGGGTGGAGAACTAATCTGAGCAAACTGAATTAAATTCAGAGCTCAGCAGCCGATTGAGACAGTTTCAAGCGTCATCAGCTGTTTATATCATGAACTGCAAAGTGAGGCAGAGCAGTTTCGAACTTTAGATGAGCGAGAGGCTACAGGCAAATATGGACAAGATGATAAACTTCAATCTTTCGCAGTGAGCGCATTTAAGATCTTCTTTATTTTATTATTTTTATACCACACTTTACCCGAAGTTTATAACTTTTCCGTAATGCTCTTCTTCTACAGTAAGGAAATGATTTAGATGTATTGTGATGTTTGCAGTATCCTTTGTAAAGTAGCATTTCTAGAATATATTTAATTTTGTAAAATGAATAAAGTGCATTATAAATCAAAGAAAAAGGTTTTTGCTTTGTTTTGCTTGTTTTAGATGAAATTTTGAATACCGCATGTTACTTGGTGTTGCATCTAACAAAACCCATTCATTGCGTTCACTGCCATTTTAAGGTACCAAGCTGCTTCTAGGGTAGCACATATATTTCCACCAAAAATAAGCAAAGCTACTTAAAGTCTGTTGTTTCAGTTAAACAGTGCTGTTCAACCTGGAAACCACCAGTTATACATGTGCCAGTGATAAAGAGGTTTACTGACACAGCGGCACTGTGCTTCCTTTCGAGGCAGTCAGGACTCTCTTTTTGGGGATGGAATCACACTATGATTCACAATTTTCCCCACAGATTTAGTTGAAGTCAGGTAATCACATGAGTGGTTTTTCATATGGTTGCCTGGATACAATGCTGGTCACTTCAACTAAATGCTAAAAGGGCCAACTCACAAATCTATGCAACCTGCTTTTGCTTTGATTTCAATTCAAGTTCTAACAGTGACAACTTGCATGGCTCATATGATGGGAGAACTGTGCTATTCTTGGCTGCTATGCTGTCTTCTCTTTACACAAGTTTCACCAATTCTTCTGAAAAGCAGATTATGAGCCAAATTACAATAATCTGCAATATAAAATCATCAAACCATCCATCTTTCCAAGATGTGGTTTAGCTGGATGCACTTGAAATCCTGGATGAGCTACAAAACAACCAGCTAAAAAAATAAATTCTTTCATTCTTTCAACATGTGACCTCCACAGGCCAACTGGCAATCACCAGCAGATCAGCTGATGATCAAACCATCAGCAGTACCACTGTTCATTACGACTTGCACTAGGTTTAAGTTTTGGTGGTTATTACTGTGACCTTAGTTCTTACTATACCCATCGGCTGTGAAAAAAAAAATAAGAATTTTGTTTTTGTCTAATAATGAGGATGCCACGCCCAAGGTTCAATCTACCAACGAGACTTGATTCCTGCACGAGAGCATCAGAATAAGAAAAACTAAATGAACAAATTAAGCTGTGACTCCCAGACTAATAATAATGCCACTGCCTCTTGAAACATATGTTTTGGAGTGTGCGCTATTTAAATCTGCAGATCAGTCTTCTTTAAATCAGTGCATTACTATGACCCTAACCCAAATGCATGTGGCATAACAAAGGTTGGAACGTGGCATTATACAGGTAAGTATTTTGTTTTACTTTTGAATTTCTTCAACTTGTGTGTTTTATACATCTAAAACAGTGCTCTTCCTTGCTTTGGAGTCTTCCTGTCCATGATCTATTTCATGCAGAAATACACACTGAAGAAAATCCATCTGTCTACGAGGATTAAGAATAACACTGTTTGTTTTTTTTGTTGTTGCTGATCATCGTAAATTAAATGCTGATGATTTTACATTTAGACAGACTGATGAAACTATCCACAGTTGTGCAGCCTGTCACCAAAAACTGCAGTCACTAATTCAACATTTGCTGTACTGAAAGATCCTTGCACTTTAAAGCGTCTGTTAACATGTGTATCCCATGAGAGAAGGGCAGGATAACCATCAAGGATTCAACGTTACAAAAGCAAAAAAATCTGTCAGTCTGCAACTTTCAATACACAAGTTTGACACCCGGCTTCAGAGTAACAGACATCTGAAGCCAGATGAAACTAGTTTCCCTTTGAAATGATTTATTATCAGAAATGATGAACATGTGCAGTTTGATCCCACTCCGATCTTCTTCTCTCTGTGCCGCGCTACAAGGCACACAGTCCTCTTACTGGTGCTACACCGGCCTGCAGGGAGAAGACTGCAGCACACTTCTTTGGGGCTCACTAGTGCCATGTTTTAGTTACATTGTGTTCTCATGTATCTCGGGTGATGGATGACCTGTGGGCTGCACTGGTTGGAGGTGGGGGTTGGGGGGCTGTTGAGCAGAGTGACCTTGAAGAGTTTTTGCTGCCAAACTGTGGAATTCTTTTCAATGGGAATGAAAACCGGAGATCGGAAGGGGATGTACACCGAGCCTGAAATCTTATTTCTAGTAACGTCAGGACTTCCCTCCATCCTCCCCTCCGCACACACACACGTGCATATTTTCATCTCCCACACAGCTAAGTTATTTGCGAGTGGAAAAGGAATCTGGTATTTACAGTAACAGTCAGATTATAATTACACTGTGAGCAGTCTCAAGGCTGCGTTGAGGAGGCTGCCAGGCTTACATCCACTGTGCGGCCTGAAGAACAGAAGCAGATAGTCAGTTTGGTTGATGTGATAAACTAATCGCCAGGGCCGTCTAAAGATTAGAGTGCAAATCCTCACATAAAAACCACAGCAATGCTGTAATAAGACATGGAGGGACGTCTGCATGCTCCTGAGAGGAGAGGATTAAGAAAGAGGAAAGTTAAAAATTCAGCAAAGCCACGCACGTATCAGGCATCTGCAGGAAGTCTAAGGAGTGTAATAACGCTATCTCTATTTTATGTAGGAGAAGCTCGACTAACTGATGTGACTGAGTTGATTCACAGCCACTGTTTTTTTTTTTTTTTTAAATATATAAATTTTTGACGCACAGAGGAAGATTTAAGATTTAAACTGAAGGCTGTACAACTGTGAAGAAGGACAAATGAAAACAGCATCCTCTTTAAAATGGATTTAAAAAAAAGACGGAAACAGGAAGACAAAATCGAATGAAAAATATTAACTAGGTTTTGACTATTTGTATATTTATGACTGCTTCCTTTGTTTTGTTTTGGGGGGTTTTTTTGTTGATTTTTTGTCCTTTACAGGTTGAATACAAATTCTGCCAAATACATGTGCTCGAAATTAAAACATTTCATTGAATAAGAAACTGAAATTGGGCACAAAACATCAGCAGGAGCCTTTACAGCTCAGTGTTCTTCCAGTCTTTCTATTATGTGACGTGTCTGGGAAAGTTTTAGAAAATTGAAAAAAGAAAAAAAAACTTTACATTTTGCTGTTGATGACAAAAGTCTCAACTTTTCTTCACTGACTGCGTGAAAAAGCCTGACTGTTCACTATCACAGCCACATTACACTAATGGCAAAACGGTTAAATGGTATGATTTTTCTCCTTATTCAACTTTTATTGTTTGATATAATCTATACCAACATGCCTCTGTTCTTGGAGCCAATACAGTCCACAACCACAGCCCAAACCTTTACAGAAAAATGTCAATTTTACCTCTTAAAATTCCTGTAATGTGACAACAGGCGAGAGAGCTGTTAATGAAACATATGTCTGTATTTAGCTCTGGTCACACTGCAAGATTTTCCTATCAGCTTCATAATAATAATATTACAAAAGGACATTTTATGGACGAGAGCAATATAATGAGGTATTTTAAGCTTACACATCTCCTACACGGTAAATTTAAACGGGATGTAACCTTTTACCTGTATTGGCAGAAAGTCTCTCACATCAGTCAAACCGTGGACCTCTCTGAGGTAAAGTTGGTCGTTTAAAAATCAGAATTTACTCTGTGGAACCGAGCAGCACTGCACCTGTTACACCGGGAACGATCCGGCCAGCTTCACCCCCTCCCTGCTGCGCTGCGGTCACTCTCTGCTCATCTCAGTGGAAAAGAAATCTTATTTTTCTCAATTTCACGAACCTGTCACGGGAACATATCAGCTGCTGTTTCTGCCGCTTTACTTCTTTGGGTTAAAAGTCAAAGTCACCGCAAACAGTCAAACGAAAGCGTAAAAGTGAAATTATAAATTACGCGGCACGTGCACACCGGCTCTTATTCCTCCGCGTTATTCCTCAACGAACTTCTTTGACGGTGGGTCTATAATATTTCCACTTAATCCCTCTCCAGCCCACAAAATGCCAGGTTTAAGGTTTGTCCCATTCGGAGACGTCACTGGACACGCCTTCTCGGAGCGCAGCGCGCAGAAGGAGGAGGCTCGGAAACTGAGCGGAGATGTGTTCCAACACGGAGAATTAAAGCCCCGTGTGCGTGTGTGTGTGTGTGCGCACACGTTACTCCTCAGGAGCTGTTTGTCGTGTAATAAAAGAGACCACGTCGGTGCTGTGATGGAGCCCAGACTTTATCTCTGTGATTTCCCCGCAATCTTCACCTGCTCTGAGTTCATGATTGCAAAAAAGGAGCACACCAAGGCCCACAGAACACCAGCTGTGCGCCAGTAACGCTCATGTTAATGTGAAACTGCCAGGTATTGTAAAACAATAAAGAGCATGGCAGGAATAAATGTCCACAGAGCAACCTACACACAGACACACACAGACACACAAAGTAATGATTTTCAGTAAAATGCAAGTGAAATATAACATATAACAAGTTTTTTTTTAATTAAAATCATGAATCATTAACAAAAATGTGCTGAATTTATACAATCAAATAAATTTCATTTAAGCGGATTCTATTCAATTTAACGTTTTACTTTTAGTACTTACAATATAATAATAAAATTACATGGAAAACTTTCCATCCAGCCGCTTCCACTTATCCTTTTCAGGGTTGCGGGGGACCCTGGAGCCTATCCTGCAGGGTACACCCTGGACAGGTCGCCAGTCTGTTGCAGGGCTAACACACATAGACAGACAACCATTCGCACTCACACCTATGGAAAATTTAGTACAATTTAGTGCTTCCAATTAATGTCTTTGGACTGTGGGAGAAAGCCGGAGTACCTGGGGAGAACCCACGCCACACAGAGAGACCGCGGTCTGATGGTGGAATTAACCTCAAGACCTTCTTGCTGTGAGGCAACAGTGCTAACCACCGTGTCACGTGCCACCGTGCTGCCATGGAAAACTTTCATGTAATTAATTCTTTAGAACTGAAGAAACTTCTTGCATGAGAGGTGAAACTTCTTCAACAAACAGAGAAGACCAGTTACCTTCTTTTTTAGCTCCTAAGACTACCATGACCTGGATTACTGAGCTACACAGACCTACATGTAACTACATTATTTAAAGTCAGCATTTTGGACATTAAAAAAAGTCCCACTAAGAAGCTACTGACCTCTGCTTCCTTGAGTCTCTGAAGATTTAACCCTCTTTGGCTCGCTTATTTTCATTCACATTTAGTAAAATGCACTTACAAGTTACTCCAAGTTGCTCCACATTTTGTGGGATGTTTAATGGTTGCAGCTAACCCATACACCACACATGAAGCCTCTGTTATTACTGTTTTTGTGCACATTACCTACCTGTGTTATTTATGTTGGCAGCATGGTGCTACAGCGTTGCACTGTCCTGTCGCCTCACAGGAGAAATGTTCACAGTTTGAAACTCCTACTCAGCTGCAACTCCGTATTGCAAGTTTGCATGTTCCTCTTGAGCTGATGTTGGATTTATCCAGGTTCCTCCTGCAGGCTGCTCTAACTTGGCTGTAGGTGTGGTTGTGAGGGTGTGTCTTGTATATTCTTCTGTGCACTTTTATTCAGATTAATTCACTAAATAAAATCAGGAGAGTGTCCCTCTCTCTTCAATTCCCTTTGCATTATTGTGTTATTACCGTTGTATTTTTTCTTTTTGTTGTCATTGTGTTAAATGTTGTACATATTCTACGGTAGTGCGGAAAGTCTGCGCAGCGTTAATCTACTCTAACAGCCTTGCAACAGATTTTTGTATCGTTTGAACGCTGGTCAGTTCTGAGGCTGGGGTCTGTGGCTGCTGTAATGTATAATATCAGTACTCATGCTATAATTATTTTCTGCTTTTGCATGCATCCTGCAAAGTAGCAGTCATTCCTAACGGACTGCTAATCACTGAACATGCCATTCAAAAAAAAAAAAAGAACATTAATTTTAAATGTCCTACGACAGACTGTGGAGCTTGTGGAGCTGTGGAGCATGTGACTGACCCCGTCATTAAGGAGGCGAGTAACGTTTAAAACAAAGGGAAACACAGAAGATTAAAACAGTTTGTAGATTTATGATGTCACATCAGTCGAGACAGAATATTCCCCAAAGCCTCACACCGCCTTCTCCGGCTTGCTTTTATTCATGTGATGTAAAAGAACGCATAATTTATCACACCAAGCCACCTTCTTCCACTGCACCACCATCCAGTTCTGATACTCAGGTGCTCTGTGTTGGTGCTTTTGGTGGTGGACCGGGTCGGCGCGGTGCACCCTGACTGGTTTGAGGCTGTGCAATCCCATACACATCCAAACTGTGATACACTTTGTGTTCTGACACCTTTCTATTAGGACCAGCATAAACATTGGACCACACCAGTACACATAATGTTGTGCCTGATCGGTGTATTGATCACATATTAGTACAAGCTTTGCCTCTGGCCTTTGTTTTGAGTGTTTTGACATTGTGATAATATTTCTTGTTCTTTCTTTTGTGAGACATGTTAGACTGGTTGTGTTAGTAACAACAAGGACACTCCCTGGACTCTGGCTTCACTTTGGTGAGTTACCTCTCTTTTACCACTTGAGGCTGCCAGTGTACAGCACTGCCTTTAAAACAGCTTTGCACACTGGCTGATATGAAACACGCATTCTCTGTGTGATCGTGCTTTCACAGCTAATTGTATATAGTGCCAGTAAGGAGTTCATTTTTCAGTCCTTTAAATTGTTGAGGGAGGCATTAATTACTCTGTCTGTAAAAGCTCTAATTTTCCCTTCAAATGTTTAATTAAGCACCGCAATTATTTTCCTTTTATTTTCTATGCCAGTATTTTTTTATATTTGTGTAGGTGTTGCTTTTATATAAAAAGGATTGATGTGACTATATTGAAGAGTGACTTTGCAGTGATGTAAATCTAGGGAATCACTGCTCTAAAATTTGATTTCAGTTTCTCAAAAACTGCTTAGAAGCGTACGGTCATCCTGCTTCATCTCAGCTGTGTCTGTCAGTGACCTGGTCATTTTTGAGGATTGTTTCAAAGTCTGGCCCCGAGCTCCAATCAACCCGTGGCTGAGGGTCCACAGCAGGCTCAGCGTGGAATATTTTACAGCTGAAATGATAGTGATCTGAGGAAAACTGCAAAGCTTGAGAAAGTTAATAAAAATGGTTTCTTAGAGAGGTCAAAGAGGTCATTCAAACTGATTTTTGTCCTTTTATGACAAATATGTCCTGTCAGTGCTGCCCGGTAAAAAGCAATTACAATTTTCATGACTTTAGAGTTTTTCCAGTACAAACTATACCTTACAGTATGGTTGGCACCTACAATTCTTGCTGATAAAATAAAAGTGTGGCAGACACAATGGTGGATGGGCCATCATACATCTTGTATTCACAAATTGAAGTTTGGCATCCCAGTTTTACTTAAGTTTCTTTTGTTGATAGTTTCATCCTGCAAAAATGTTATGCACTTGGTTCAGTTCGTTGTCTGTTTGTTTGACAGAATTACTCTAAAAACTTTGGAGATATTTGCTACAAACTGGCACAGAGGTGGGCCCTGACCCAGTTTACTGGAAACTTTGGATCTGTGGCTTTTTTGGAAGAATTCTTTACCATTATGAGACACAGCACCATAAATGTTGTATCACATCAGATTTCAGTGGCAACATGTTCGCCAAAAACAAGAGCAAGAAAACCCCCCAAAACACATCCAGATATATTAATATGGATACAGATGTCCATATCTTAGTTTGTGTGGAGGGAATTTGCAGCCTTGACAGTGGTATGCAGACTCAGACTGCTTTTTGTGTAACAGTGACCTTTCTCTAACCTTGACCAAGAGTTTTCATTTCATTTAACCAAATCTTACCCATTGTTTTTTTGTGTGCAGATAATGTAGTTAAACTGGGAGTTCAACAATTGTTAATGTAAGGAGAGTTTACAGAGTTGTCCAGAATGAATCCTGAGCTGTTTGCAGATAATAATGCAGTAACTCGTCTTCTATTTGGGATTCTCAGGCTCTGAACCATCAACAGCTTTTAAAGATCCAACCATAATGTAAGCCATCCTTAAACAACATAAAGATTTAACTTGAAAGGACCAAGAACGCCTACTTTAGAGGTTACCACAATTTTATCCAAGAGGCTCGATCTTTGTTACTTTTTTGCTCGAATTTCACAAGATTACTCACATCTATCAACACGTCTAAAGGTGAACACTCTGGCACACATTTTGCATGCTTTTGTTTGTAGGGCCACCAGATGCCACTTTACTTTAAAATGATCTGACAAGCAAAACCAAAGTTTATTTTACACGTTCTACTCATGCAAGCTCCTTTAATTTATAGGACCTAAAAGTGATGCATCAATCTATTCAGGTATTTAAATTATATCTCAGATAACAGCTGTTTACTGAAAATATGATGGTTTTCATTCTGTGTTAAATCAGCAGTGAATAATTTCCAAACATCCTGAAAATAGTAGGATGTATGACTCAGGATAGGTTAAACTAGGGTTAGGATTCCCGTTATCTAAATTAAGATTAAACAGGGATAGCTTTTCCCCAAAACCATACCAAATCAAATCTTCAAAGCGACTCGCTGTAGCGCCCCCTTGTGATAAGCCAGCAGGTGAAAACAGCTAAAGACAAACAAAGTCGTGTTTTAAGAGCTCTGCTCACATCAGTTCTGCGGTGCTTTGATCTTAAAACCTTTAAATTTCAGAAGGTAACATCAAATTGCTGATCTAAGCAGAATTTGAGTCTACAGGTAAACTCAGTGGTCAGCAGCTTTACGTTCAAACAACTCTTCTTTGAATCTGGTTGAATTTACGAGTCTGTTTTCTATGATAGACGCACCATAAAGGAAGAGCAGCACACGCCGTAGCTGCTGCCACTTTGTTTTCAGCCTGAAACGTGACATATTGTACATGACAGAAACATGGCAACAAAGCAGAGAAAAAGCTGGGGGAGAATGCACCAAAGAAGTAGTAAATGGAGTTTGGATATAGAATCCAGCTTTGCTTTTCGCTGCTCTGTTTGCCTCAAATGATTCATTTATCCGTTTTTTAGTCCTTTTGAAAATACCGAATGCTTGTTCTGATTCCTACATTCTTTCTCTGCCTACTTCAATTATCTTCTGATAATTCTATTTGCCATATTAGTCTCTGAAACACTCTGCGGCAGGATGTTATACGATACGAGGCAACACCAGCAGACTATTTCCTTTCTGCAAAATCCGGAGCGAATGGAGGAACTGCGTGTTCCCTCTTGTGTCCTCTCTTCTCCTTTAACCTTTGCTCTAGTAGCACAGAGACCAGCGAGAGAAAAATGATAAATGTGTCCTCCCCCTCACACTGGGAAATGTGTTTGTGTGTGTGAGTGGGAATAAGGGCCGTGA
The DNA here is from genome assembly GCA_015108175.1 of Pelvicachromis taeniatus. Classification (NCBI taxonomy): domain Eukaryota; kingdom Metazoa; phylum Chordata; class Actinopteri; order Cichliformes; family Cichlidae; genus Pelvicachromis; species Pelvicachromis taeniatus. The sequence goes on along the minus strand of VURO01028896.1, from coordinate 7,951 downwards.
ACTTGAGCGTATGTTTAAGAGAGCGTGTGTCACGTGTCCTCCGGATAGCGTATGCGTGCTGATTTTCAGTTGCTCTGCTTCTTGTGAGTCCAAATTTTTTTGCAAATGCAAGCTGACTCATCCTTTGCCCAATTTCTTTTTCCCTAATCATGTCTAAATTAGTTTCATTGACCCTCTGTGCTCCGGCTGCTCTGACAGTAATGACAGATGGGTGGAAGGGGCTGGATTCTCAGTGCTTTCATCCTGCTGTTCCCTATTACTGCAGTGATAGACTGAATATTCACGTGCATGTAGTCTGCAGAGAAGCAGTTTAGGTCAGGAAGGGATTGATGAGTTATAATATCTGTACAGATATACTGTACAGATATTATAATGTATGGAGAAACCAAACATTTCCTCTCAGTTAGTCTTAGAGCAGAACTCAACATTAGGCTTACAGCTGACCTGGATTTTGGATTTTGATAATGAAGTCATTATTTTGAACATTTGTGCTAATTGCTACACAGCCGGAAAGCCAAAAAAACAACACGGATTTCTGTGGGAGAGAGACATTTGCTGGGTCTAAATTTGAATACTTCCATTAATATAGATGAGTTTGGACTACGATACAAACACACTTACATGCTTGAATATCAGATATTTAACATTTAACAACACCACAATAGGTGTAAAGTCAATGCATGCCCATTGGTTTCTGGACTCTGTCCTTTGTTTTGATCACTGCCATGTGGTGGTTTTTGGGTTTTTTTTAAAGTTTTTAATGAGGTTGGCAGCTAAAGTGTCAGCTAACATTAGGAAGCTTGGTTAGGAAGCTACATTCAAGAACAGCATGTGTGCATAACATAGATAACTAACCCCCTAAACAAAAATCCATATTAATGGTAAGAAAATACACCAAGAACACAAACACAGTCCTGAACTCCAGTTCAGTAACTCAAATGTCACCACTTGTAAATCAAAGCAGCCATGCTCCCACTCTAAATGGATGAGTAAGCTAATACTCGCCGATCGTTCATCTGCTAAGAGTGCAGAGGAACGTATCTTTAGAGGACAAAACTACTTTGTTGTACCAGACTGAATACATGCTTGGATTTGGATGTTTGTGTATCACCAGAGAGGTTTGTGGCTCAGTGCTTGAGAGTGAAGTTTCTGTTGGTAGTATCTGTTCAGAACCGTTGCTTAGCACTAATTAGCAGGTTTAGTGTCAATGTAATGCACCCATACAGTTCTTCAATCCTGACATACATGTTCAGAGCAGCTTAAGAATTTTGCCTACCAAATGTGGATTGAAATAAATCGACTAGTGAAGCTCTTTCCGCTATGTATTCAAAATGTCAACATTAATGATTGGCAGTATACAGTGTTTCCAACTTTTTGGCTAGTAACGAGTCAGTGTACTTGTAGTGCTGTGCATGTAGTCATACAGTACATGCAGGTATGAAAATACTTAAAGACTCAAATTAAATGTATCAGTATATGGAAGTATCTGATTTAAAACATGTTTTCATTTATCTGTGCACATCCCTTTGCTAATATGACATAGCCCACAGCAGATCTGTCTTTTAGGTTAAACCACAAAGCTGACAACATAGATGGTGAAAAACAAACTGAGGAAAAAAAATTGGTGACTCTTATTCTTTTCTAGAGCAAGTACCCTATATCTTCTAATAGTGGCCTGTCCCTTATTGACACTCGTTTCTAATAAACGCCGGTTTGAAAACATGTCACGACAAATAGACGCCGGTCTCCAATAGTAGCCGGGCGACCTTCCTCCGCGCTGTTGCCCCTATGCTGTCGTCCCTACGCTGTCGTCGGTCCTCCCGCGTCTCATCACTCAGCCAGCTGTTTCTAATCAGCTGTCATCTACGACCAGCGGCATTTAAGCTGGATATGCGGCAACCGTGGAAGTGGGATTATTACACTGAACTGGAACTGTCGGCTAGCGAACCTGCTAACTGTGATTTTCTGGTCTTTTACTTCCTCTCCTGAAGAGTCGGGCGGAGAGAAGTTTCGGGGAGCACCACTCGTGCACTGGGCTACCACAGACAAGGAAACATTAGGGAGTAAAGGAGGAGCACAATTGCATTATTTGTGAACTGTTGGAATACGTTTTGGAGCACTGTAAGTAAACACACTGTCTTTTCACCTCAGTCTAAAAACTGCGCCTGGGTCCTCTTTCCCTCTCACTTCTGTGACAATTCCATCTGAGAAGGGAATAAGAGCCGGTCTCTTTTAAACGCCGGGCCGGCCGGATACGTTTTTGAATAAACGCCGGGGCTACAATTGGAAGATATACGGTACATTTAGAAACGTTCAATCCGACACCCACAGCACAGATAAGTGAAGAACCTCTATAATTAAAACAATGTCATTTTTTGGTTTGTAACTGCGATGTGATTACTGTACAGTACAACAATGCCTCGTTGTACTGCTGTAATATGATTACAGATATACAATATGCTACACTCACACACTGCTTTTAACACTGACTTACAGTTAAAGCTAGAAGAAGAAAGAATTATGTTGTTTAACAACTCAGTGAGTTACTGGGAATATACTTTGACTGGTTGTGCCATTCTGCTCCCAAGAGACCAGAAAATACAAGAAAAAAAACGCAGCTTTTACTAAAAACATGAAAAGATATAAATAAGGCTTTTGCATACAGTACTCTTATTATTTACTGTGCGTTAGAGAAGCAAGTTTAAAGCAGAGAGACACATTAACTTAAGTTTGTGCGTATGGCTGCACCAATCCACCAGCAACATTGTGCATATTTGGAATTTCTTGATGATGAACGAGGCCAAAGAGACAAGCTCACTGCTTTACTATCAAAGCCTACTGATTCTCTTTAAGTTAAACACTATTCAAATTCTGTTAATCTAATCTACCAATAAAATCAAAATGAAATCAAAAAAGTCAAATTAACATGCAACACTTTTACATGTCGCTGATAAACTTCTTGGTTGTTTTCATCTGTTACACTGTGAAATAACCCCTTTTGGAGAATCCGATGTTGGATCTCCTAAACGGACAATTGTTTCCAAACAAAGTATCTCTGAGCTTTTCTCAGCTCGTAATAATGACTGTGATGCTCAGTGGAGTGCAGTGTGGGAGTGAGGAGGGGCGAAAGGAGAGGTTACCTTGAACTCTTCTACCTTCTGTCCCGTGGATATTCTTCCCTAGTCTGGGAAATTTAGAGCTTTTTCAGAATTCTCTGGCAGAACATGGGGTGCTCTCAGACCTTGACCGTAAGACATGAACCACTTCATGGCAGTTTTTCACCAGATACTCCCTGTTAAGCAAGGATATAGACTCCACGATTGAAATCACGTTCCAGGAAGTCCGTTTCAGATTCTGCAGGAGGGGGAAAACATTAGACTGTGATTATTAAGGCAGGGGAGGATGGTCATCCAAGTAAAAAATAAGTATCAATTCAAAATCAAATCACTTTTATTGTCACATCACATTACTAGTACACTGGTACAGCACATATGAGTGAAAATCTTGTGTGCAAGCTTCACAAGCAACAGTTGTGTGCAAAATACAAGAAACATACGTGTTCAGCAGTCTGATGGAAATAGCTGTCCCTCAGTCTGCTGGTTCGGGAGCGGACACGGCAGTACTTCCTGCCTGACGGATGTAGTCTGAACTTTGATGATCCTGCCTGCTTTCCTCAGGCACTGCTTCTTGTAGATGTCCTGGAGGGAGGGAAGCTCACCTCCATTTATCCTTTCAGAACACCGCACCACTCTCTGGAGAGCTTCATGGTTGTAGGTAGTGCTGTTGCCATACCAGGTGGTGACGCATCCAGTGAGGATGCTCTCAATTGCTCAGTGGTAGAAGGTCCTGAGGGTGTGGGGGCTCATGCTGAAACTCTCAAGTCTCCTGAGAAAGAAGAAGCGCTGTATGTGCTTCCCTACACCTCCGGAGGTCCACTATGATCTCCTTTGTCTTTGTGAGATTGAGGGTGAGATGGCTGTCTTTGCACCAGTGTGTCGGGGTGCTGACCTCCTCCCTGTAATCCGTCCCCATCACCTTTGATGATAAGACCCACCACTCTTGTGCCGTCCGCAAACTTCACAATGATGTTGGAGTTGCTAGTGCCGTGCAGTCGTAGGTGTAGAGTACAGGAGAGGGCTCGGTACACACCCCTGTGGAGCACCAGTGTTCATTATGACGGGGGATGAGGTGATGCTGCCCAATATATAAACAACCTAAAAAAATGCGGTCAGTAATTCAGAACATTTTATACAATTGCTTTTGTTTTGCTCAATTACTCTTTTAATTATTACAATAAAATTATAAAAATTTGTGTCTTTAGCTAGAATGTAACACTGGTAATATCATGTTTTCTTTAATCTTCTCACACATCTCCTTCCAATCTGAAGCATTCACCACTACATTGGTGTTTATTGATGGTCTATTTAAACTTACTTTTGGGTACTTTGGGTTTATGGCATGTTTATCTTTAAAAGTACTCCATACTACTTAAAACTAAAACAATAATTTTTAATTTGGTATTTTTTTTCTAAGATAACGTTTATTGTAATTAACAGAATCAGCAAAGGTATACCACAATTTGTCAGAAATTTAATCTGTTCCTTAATCAATGAATCTATTCTTGAAAACATATTTATTAGCTTAAAAAAAGACAGCTGATGCTTGCAGCATACAATGAATTATCTGCTGCCTGTGCTTGCAAGCATACACACAAGGATAAGAGACAAACAGAAAGTGGTCAAAACACTTTCCGTTGGTGTTGTTTACTGATATCTGCGTATCATCCGCTTGTTGCTGTGGGATTTTTAGCACTTGTCTCTCGCTCGCCCACGCCGGTCCTCTAAAGCTGCTCCTCAAAAGCACAAACACATGCAGTGGACAGGAACAGGAGAACACAGCTGAGGGAGAAAAGAGGGGAGAGTCAGCGGTGTTGTTGAGGGAATTCATGCAAGCAGAGAGTGTGAAGTGGTGAGTTTTAATCCATTTATGATTGGCCAGGTTATCCTCGTATAAATTAAGTGAAACTCTTCTGCATAATTTTTTTTTACTTTTTTTATTTTATGAATAACAATTTATGGAAAGATGTTCAGGAGTACCTCATTTTTATCTATTAATTAAAAAAAAATAAAAAAATTAGCCATAGGTGATTTTTGGTCACTGCTTGTATTTGAACAAATTGAAGCAAAGGCAGTGCAGGTGGATTACTAAAATCAGTACTGGCCAGTAAGGATTATGACTGGCACTGTTGGGATGATGCTGGAAAACACGCATGACTAGACGTGTCCTTGCATACATGTCAAACGGCAAACTCCTGTAAACTCTCACATTTAGAGCTAGGGTTGTTTTGCGTCACTGCTGCACTGCTTGCAGCACTCTGCTGCCATGGAGACATGAAGGTTGTTTACCCAACTTGGGCCTCAGCGATGGATAAAAAAAAGTATACCGATACAGCTGTTTTTCCACTTCATGGAAATACTTCTGTAATTTTTTTTAGCGTGCTACTCTCACCATGTTTTCTGCAATTTTACCACCTTCAAAGTGAAACTCATCTTTCTGGCTAACCTGAGAGACAATGAAGTATTCAATGATTTCAGGGGTGCTGAAAGTAAATCCGACTGTTTAATTTACTCACGACTGAATCTCGAACATATATGTAGCTGTTTCCTTGGTACTTTTTCTGAACTCGACAGGATTTGACATGATTTAACGTCAGATGGCACACAATGCAAATACAGCATGTATAATACTCCATAGCTTCTACAGTGCACAGGTCTCTAAATTCACCTTTTGTGTGTGACTTTGCAAATTCTGTGACTACATAACTATATATTAAAACATTCACAGAAACAAGTGGAATAAAACAAAAAAACTTTGTACAAAAAAAAAGAAATGTGTCAACAGCAACTGCTGCGACTTATCAGTTTGATCAAATGACTCGATTTGATTAAAATATGCATCAGACGTATATGTGGAAGAAAAAATGAGACATGTTCAGGGTTTTTTTTTTGGTCATTTTATCACATTCAGTTTAACAATGAAATTAAGAATGGGTCAACAAGAATCATCATTATCCTGGTGTGTACCCGGCTATTATCCTGGACCCACAATTAAAGCAACCCAGGAAACACAAGTTAGCATTTGCTGCCCAAAATAACAGACTACACGAGGTTTTTTTTAATAGTTTATCTGCATTCTGCTGAAAAAAGAGAGATTGAGCTGGAAGCTTATTCTGAACATGATGTCCCACCATAAAGAACAGAGTGCAGGTGGAGCAAAGACTTGCCTCAGTAGTGCCACCTTAAATGCTTCTTCTCAAAACCCCAAAGCAGGGTTTAAAATTGACTTCTTCCTGCTGTGACCAACCTGAGAATAGCCATCGGCGCATTAAGGATACATCAGCATTTTTTTTTTGGTCACTGAGAAACACTGCAATTTGTTTGAAGTCACGTGGTAAAACAAATTTAATATTGTGCCAGAGTCCAATATTCACTAGCCATGCTCGGTCTCTGCCATCTGAGAAAAAATGTCTGGCTGCTCATGGTTGCACTTCACAAAATTAGCACCCTCTTCCATCACACCAACCCTCTGAATGTCCTCCTTCACGTGAATCTTCACTGTGGTCTTACTCTTTTCCTCCTACCTTGCAGCTCCACGTCACCTGCACATGTTCACACTATCTCAGCCTTGCCTCTCCTGCTATGTCCGCATTTTACTCCACTTAAAATATGAAAATCTTTATATTGTAAACTCTGCCACTTCCACCTTCTGTCTTTTTGTCAGTGCCACCACTCCAAACAGGTCTCACTACCATCTTGTAAACCTTTGCTTTTACTCTATTTAAACTCTCCCTCTTGACTACCTTTACTCCTCTCAGCTTCATCTTTCAACCTGCCCCTCTCTCATTCACCTACATCTATTCTGTCTTGCTTCTAATGACTTCCATTGTTCTTTAGAGAGCATATCTCCACCTCTCCAGGCTCTTGATTACAGATTACAATGTTGTCTGTCCATCACCACTGCAAATAAGAAGGGCCAGAGAGCTGAACCCTGATGTAATCCCTGCAACACATTCATCTGTCACTCCTACTGCACACCTCAGCGCTATCTTGCTGTTCTCATATATGTCCTGCACCACCCTCACACTCTTCTTTGCCACTGCGGACTTCCTCGTGCCTGTTTTAAGTTGCCAATAGAGAGTTCTTTGAGTTTACTTTTGCCTCCGTGAGTCCTGCACTTGGTTCCTTCATCCTGCCTGCCTGCACACAGCCATGGCACAAACATTGCATCTGTAATCTACGATGGCTGCTGATTTAAACCCAGTCTTCTTAACCTTGCATCAACAACTCTTTTCCATCTTCATAGTATGGCTCATTTATCTTTCTGTAGCTACTTCAGCTCTGCACATCACCTTTGTTCTTGAAAGTCAGTACCAGTACACTTCTCCATCCCTCAGGCACCCTCACACACTCCAAGACTGTGTTAAACAACATGGATAAAAATTCCACTGCCCTCTCTCCTTACATCTCCAAACATGCACAGGTGAATTTTAACACAAATTTAATTGTGTTCATTTTTTTTCACAATCTTCTTATGTGGAAAAATGAATCAAAAATAATAATTTCATGTTTCATCTGTAATTATGTAATACGTAACTTTATGTTTATTCATAGTTACAAATTGTTCATGTTATTTAACATTTGGTGATTCACAGTCTATTTTTGTGTCATGTTAATGACATTTCATCTTTTTAAAAATAAAAATACTTTTCGATTAAATTTAAAGGTACGGAGCCCCGGTGGGGACATGGGAGAAAAAAAAATTAAGATGAACTTTTGCGAGATCTCGCAAAAGTTCCAAAGCGCTGCATCCTTCGGAGGCCGCATTTGTACACCGGTTACGTCACAGGTCAGGTATCCTTCATTCCCAGAATTCATAGTGCGGCCCAGCAAAT
>VURO01028895.1:47374-63957 GCA_015108175.1 Pelvicachromis taeniatus | reverse complement strand
TAAAATTCTAATTAAAAAAAAAAAAAAAAAAATAAAAAAAAAAAAAAAAAAAAAAAAAAAAAAAAAAAAAAAAAAAAAAAAAAAAAAAAAAAACCCAAAAAAAAATTTAAAAAAAAAAAAAAAAAAAAAAGCTCACTCTACGGTTTCTCACTTCATTAAAAACTGCTAATAATAATAAAAATGAAATCAACAGCCAAATCTATAGCAGAGCGGTAAAAAGAACGCACCACAGAGAAACTGGGCCCAGGCGGGGGACACATTTCAGACAGTAATACAGGGACATGAAAGCTTGAAGCTATGAACAAGGCCCCGGTACGTACCCCGGGCACTTTTACTGGGATTACTTCACAAGCATAGTTCACTTGTTCTACTGTTGCAGACAGTCACCACTAGGTGGCAAAACAAAGCTTGTCTATAAGAGGTGAAGCAATGAGCCTGACAAGAATTTCTCAGTTTAAAAGTGAAAGATTGGCTCTTTGATCCCAGCTATTACCAGTTCATGATTTTACCTTTATTTGTCGGCAGCTCCTGGAGTGTGTTTGCACAGGGAGGTGGTGGGGCCCTCCTCTTGGTACTTCTTAAGGTAGATCCTTCAGAGCTCTACAGAGAGACAATGGCATATGTCCCAAGTGTTTCCATTTATACGGTGGTTCCTTAATTCTTTCAAAGTTTGACCCGTGTTCTCTGCCACCCGCTAACCTGTGCTGCTCCGAAACTGCAGGTGCTGAAGTTGTTGACACTCTGAGAAACAGCAATTGGTGGTGGGGGGGCTCGCCTCTTCTTGGGCTTGTCTATAGGCATGGTGTTGGAAGACGAAATGCTCTCTGAATTCATACGGACTACCACTTGTTTCCTGGGTCCTGGAGAAGCAGGAGCGCTTACTGCGCCCTCCTAAAAGTGAAATGGAATTTGGGTCATCAGTAAAAGTTCATCAATAAAGAACAAAGTAAACATCATTTTCCTCACAGGGTGACAATATACCATCTCCTGTTTCTTCTTCCTTCTTCTAAATAAGCTGAAGAACCCTGTGTTCTCCTTCCATTTCTTCTCTTTTTTTGGCAGGTCTGGGGAATAAAAGGGATCTGATTGGTAAACACATGCAGTATAAACCCTGAATGGTGAGCCACTATATGAAATCGTTTGAGTTGGTTACCTTGCAGTGGAGGAGGTGAGATGACCGTTTCTGTAGTGACAGTTGTTACAGACAGAAAACACAGTTGCCAAAACAGATGAATTAGTTTAGTTGTTACAGTGATAACTGATATTTACACAGGAGCAGGTGTGCTGTATGAATAGAAGATCTATGACTATGACTACTAAGGCAGCAAGGTTAATGGAGACATAAAAATCAGCTTTAAAAAGAAATAACCACTTATTTATGGATCTGATAACGTATACAATGTGTTTGCGTCTTCTTCCAATGTTTACAGTGCAAATTGATGGTACTTTGAGTTACTGACACTTTATTAGGAACACCACATTACTGCAGGGTCAGGCCTTTTGGTTCCAAACAGGCTCAGCTCTTGCCATCATGGATTCCACATGATGTTACACACACTTTTGTGTGGCTGATGATATCTCTGAGACAGTCAGGCGCACATGGTCAAAAAGCTTCACTACTGAATTCGTATCAAGTGACTGTGGAATCCTTGTTGTCATGTTCATAAAACCAGTTTGATGGCTCTTGCTTTGTGCCATGTTGCATTTCCCAAACAGCAACCTTGGACTGTTGACACAAGCGGCTTGGCTCCAGGGATTTGTGCCGCTGACGCCCAGTTACGAGCCACCATCTGCAGCCTCAACAGAAAAGGCCAAGGCCGTGTTTTTCCAGTTTCCAATTGGTCCGTTTTCTTGAGCCTTTGCTTACGGCAGACTCAGAGTTTTGTGCTTCACAGGAGTGAAACCTGGACTTGTCCTGATTAGACTGTTCACTGCAAGGCGGAGTCTGACTTCTGTCATCAAACAGTTTCCATCAGCTTCATGTTCTTTGCATCTAAACACTTCCCGTATACTCGAGGGACGCTTGTGGTGTAAAAAGAAATCCACCGAAAGCAGCAGTGTTAGAACTACTTAAGCCAGAACAAACAATGACACCATACTCAAAGTGAGTGACATCTAATTTTCCCCCCTTTAATTGATTATGCCAACATAAACAGACGTTTCTGATGTGTACCTGCAGGAGTTCATGCTGTACAGCTTTAACATTATTACCCAACAGGGTGACAACAGGAATGAGGTGTTCCTAACAAAACAACATACACAAGCCAGTGTGACGTTACCTGAATTAAACTGCAGTAAATTACATCACAAATCTTTAAATATTTAGAGGACATAAGATGACAGGACTGCTGACTAGCAGCTTTCACATCCTTCATACCCGTTTCTGCCGTCTTGGGCTGACGACGGTCAGTGAGGTCTTTGTCCCCTGTGTCTCTGGCAAACACTTCCCTGAGTCCGTGGTCATTTAAGCTCTTAGTCAGGTCCAGCGGCTCTTTGGATTGAGAGTCTTTCAGTAAAATGGTTGTTTCTACTTCAAACTCACACTTGTCGCAAACCACCGGCAGCAGCATCTGCAGCGGCAGTTTGGGATTGACTCGCACCACAGTCTTATGGGTCTTATTGTAGTTGATCAACAGACGTATTGTCGCCTGCAATGAGAAAAGACCGTTAACATATGCTTGATGTGATGAAGCGTGACCAGGCAACTTTTTACCCTCCTCTTTACCTCAGGCATGTATGGCCTCTTGAGCTTTTCCTCCATCCCTTTGGGCTTCAGCACAATCTTCTCAGCTTCTAGCGAGCCAATAGTAGAGTTTGGTTTGAAACTGATGTTGCTCTTGTTTGGTGATAGAACATCAACAATATAGTCGGAAGGATTCAGGTGGTTACTTGCACAGAAAGTCACTATAAAGTCCATCAGTGGTTTACTGTGAAGATCAGAATTAAAGGATGGTCTTGGTGTGTTTTGAACTTCATGAAAGTTGTTGCTGTTGCAGTGGTTATTTAAAAAAAAAAAAAAAAAACCTGTGATGTGACCCACCTTCCATGCACTGTGACACTCCTCTCCAGCCCACCTGGCAGAACCACGCACAGCAAATGGTCTCTTTCCAGTGGACCAACCTCGACGCTCATCTCACTCAGAGAAAGCCACGGGGACGCACAAGATCTGGAGTTGTTCCCAATGTCAGAAAAACTACCTGTAAGACAAGAATTCCACCTATTTATTTCATAAATATGATTAAAACGTGACCTCCCACAAACCAACAGGAACCAAATGGCCACCCTACGTCACTGTTGGACTACAGCAAATTGTCACCTTTAAGTTATTCTTGCATTTTATGAATTTATGACTTATCAATAAAATATCAGTAAACTGTGACAATGGTCTTTATTGTTTGTTATTCACTTTATTGACTGCCATCGACATACTGGGAAATAACCCTGTCCTGTATGGTGACCTATATTTATGAATCAGTCCATGAAAAATTAATGAGTGCTTCCTACCTGTGAACTATGTGAAAAATGCTGTCGGTCAACACAAGTTACGGCTTCTTAAATGTCTTGTAAATGTTATTACTATGCTCTACCCGTGGTGTTTTCATAGGCAGAGCAGCCTTTTTTTTAACATTTAGACATGTGTAGCCTTCATTAAGTGTTTAAGGCTCTCTCACTTTCTATTCTGACTGTGTTCATTTCCTGGTTGTTTAGTATTTAGACTGCCATGTTGACAATTCCTATAATTAAGAAATTATGAGGGTTTGTAAAAAGTAGTCCACTTTAACCAACTACTATGGACTTAAAGGGCCTGTAGATTGGACATTTTTCATGTATCACATTTACGTGGCTTCATTATGTACACTAAAGTTGAAACCCCAGCAGTTTCTCAGGTCAGGTGGGACATTTTCTCAGATGAAAAGCAAGGAAACATAAAAGCAACGACAAAGCGCTCTAAGAATATATTGGCCCATTTATTGATCGCCGATTTATTCCCAGCAAATCGGATCTAAAACATTCAGTCTAATAATTTTGAGCACAAAACATGTAAATCAAGATAAATATATACATATCGGGCATTTTTGCTTAGTTAAAAAAAAATGATAGAAATTGTTTTTACTGTAGAAACTAAGCCGTATCCAGAGTCAACTGGGACAGCTTCTTAAACTTTAAGTTCACCAGCTCTTCTAGGTCTGAAAATGACGAATCTGTTCAGTGAAATATGACGAAAAATAAATTAGAATAAATAAATAAATAAATAAGAGAGAGTCTGAAAACTAAAGTGCAATCACTACCGTGATTCCCCGACATCCCACGTCTCACCCTCCGCCGTGAACTGACGGTCGTCCTATCCGCGAGGACATTCCTCACCTCCTTTATGGGATTCCATTACGCTCCGTCTTCACCTTTGACCTTGTGTTGTTCTCTGCCGTCTCTCAAATAGCTCCATTAAGCCAACGCCCCGGTGTATGTTTGAAAAAGAGCTGCTCAGCGGAGCGTGCGGCAAAACAGCTGCATGTGCCTGCTCATCAACACGCGCGTGCCACAGGCCACTGAAGCGCGCGCGCGCACAGCGACGCTGGTACACCGAACAGCCAAACTAAGCCTGTAGTCCTTCACTATACCCAAACAACGGCATACCTATATATACACACCTGACTCATGAATTATCAGTAACAATTAGAAAGCTATTTTTCTTCGCATTTAAGCAGTTAGTCTAATTATCTCGTTCAATTTAAACTAGCCGTCACTGAATAACCAAGTTAAAAAATCCGGTAGAAACGTATCCAACATCCGCAACAACTTTGTGTGAATATACACACAGTACACGATCCTCTCAGCCTGTCTGTCTGCAGCCACGTCGTTCAGGCAGTAATGCTGAGTACCAAATAAGCTTAGGCTACTCTGTTTCTTGAGTAAGAAGGATTAGTGCTTTTAAAGGGCTGCATCTCCACCGGCAGTCACATTCAAAGACGCAGAAGTGATTCATCGTAAATGCACCCATAACCCTATTACACTCACCTGTGTCCACAGATTGTTCCCATTCTCTGTCAGGTTTCTCCTCTGTATTTTTAAGTGATGGGAGGAGAGAAGGAGAGGGGCAGGGGAATTCTCTCACTCTGTAATCCTTGCAGAGAGAAGCCAGCCACACCTACAGGCCCTGCCCAGTCATGTGATGGTACTTTGCATGTTTGTTTATGTGCATGGCTACTGTGTGTATGCTTTGTGGGTTGTGGTGTTGAGGAGGATTGATATGTGCATGTGCATGCGTGTGATAACCTGGTGAACCATTCTGCAACATTAAAACTCTGAATCTCCATCAGTGCTGAAAGGCTGTGCCACTCAATTTGTAAAAAGACCTCTAATCCATATAAGCTACTGATCCTCTCTATAGGATCTGGCTAAATTATGACTGCTCAGCAAGAACCCATCATATTGTATAGCATGCAGGGACACGAGGTGTCTTCTCCAACCACTGCTGTTCACTCTCAAATAAACTTTTACCTCATGAAATGAACTTAAGCCACAGTGGTGATTCAGCTACCATCGGGGAGGGAAAAAAAAGCAAAGATAACAGCAATTCTCTTTTAATTAATAATCAATGTTGTACTGGCGTTTTGCACCATTAGAAAATAGCATTTTCTTGCTGGTACTTAGTCCACTACATTATATAACTGTGCTATAAATTGAGTCAAGCTCAGTCAATACCCTCAGGGCTAGTGTCTTCTGGGTAATGTAGTAAATCTCTTATTGAGTAGCTGTAGGAGAGTTGAACAAGGCATGTAAGCTAAAAACAACACAAGGACTTTAGGCAGTTGTTTCCATCCTGGGGTGGAGGAGGGGCTAGGATCTCCTAAGATTTAAAATTGACCAATTCTTGTGCTCCTGTGCTAGTTCAATAATTTCTTAACAACTGTTCTGTTTCCCATGCAGATGGATTTGGATTCGATTCAATTAAAATATTTCAGAAATATAGTTTTTTTGTTAACTAAACAAGGCTTGAATAAGGTTATATAAACACTTAAACTTAACCCTAGATATAGTGAAAACTGGACCCTGTGTGTAGTGCTTTTAAGCAAGTTTTAGCCTTCTGAAGCTGAATTTAAAAGGAAAATGGTCAAACTTTTATCAGGTAGATAAAAGTTTACCTCTGATGTTATTGGGTTACGAAGGTACACAAGTTCAGATGCATAATGAGTGACATAATTGTGGTCTGCTTTATTTATAATTGTTGAAATACTTTCATTTTCATAACCTCCATGTACTTTTTGGCTTAAGTTAACTGTAATTAACCACCTGGCTGTATCTCAGGTGGTAGAGCAGGTCATCTACTGATCGGAAGGTTGGTGGTTCAATCCCTGGCTCCCCTAGTCTGCATGCCAAATATCCTTGGGCAAGATATTAACCTCAAGTTGCTCTCCGATGCATCCATCGGTGTATGAATGTTAGTTAGAGCACTGAAGTGCTTGTGTGATTGGGTGAATGAGGTTGTTGTATAGAGCGCTTTGACTCCGGGAGAGTAGAAAAGCGCTATATAAGAATCAGTCCCTTTTTAATTACAATGTATTACAATTCAACGGTGTTGATAAATAGACCATTGTCCACTGAAAAAAAAAAAGAAATCAAGCTTTTATTTATGTATTTTTTATCTGCATCTACTTGTACTGTTTAAACTATTTAACTGGGAAGGATTCTTGGATCTTCTTTTTCTAAATAATATTTGATTAGTCAAGCCTTCCTTACAGAGAGGATGTTTGTAAGACAATAATGAATAACTGTAACTCAAGCCAGGCTCCTGCAGCATCCCACAGAGCTCTTTATTCATCTTTATACAGTAGGTGAGCAGGAACAGGCTGTTAAGTGGGAGTTTTAATCAAATTAAGAACAGGGAACACATGTCCACACCGACTGTAATCTTGTAATCTCATCACAAGTCTGTCAGTGGAGACTCAGTGGGCTACAGGAGCTGACTGCAGTAAACAGATCACCATGTGACTGTCTAGGTTAATGAATTTCTTTTTATGACTAACAGATGAATAGAAAGCATGTTTGATCATACCATCTACACGTCACTCTGTTTCATCATTTAGCATGTTGTGAAATGGAAGAAGGCCATGACATGTGTGCATATGCGCTCTGCCTCAAAGCTTTAGCTCCACTGTGAGATAAACAGATAGAAGGTGTTATACTGTTACACTGGCTCCATCTCGCGGCCTTACATTTAGTGCTTTCACTTCAGGTTCATGGCAGCAGATCTGTTAAACCTGGCTTGGCTGTGTGTAATAAAAAAGATGATGATACACACAACAATATGGTATCCTCTATTTGTTGCATAAATGTATGTAAACCTCGGAAACCTTTAATCAAGCAGTGTAAAGAATGTGAGCTGTTCAGTCTATATTCTCTATTCATCTTGAAAACACATGCGCAGTGTACGCATGTGTTTTTATTTTCCCAGATTTAGAAGTCTATCAGGAAGACAAGCAAAGAGAGAAGGCTAATTTGGAGCTTTACACAAAGCGACAAAGCCAAATGGGATCCTGTCCTTTGAACAAAGTGACAAGCTACAACCTAATTATGACAACAACAAGGTTCCCAAATTCTTCACTGTGCTCCTAATGAAACACGGCACAGTCGCAGAGAGGTGCCGAGGAGGACATATGCTAACCCAACTTTGGAAACATTGTTTGGCGCTCCTTATATGTTCCTGCAGATTTTTAGATGATTCGTTTCATTAAAATGCTTTGAAAGCTTAACTTTTTCAAACAACGTTCTCTAAACTCATTATCTCAGTTGTTTGCACGACTTGTCTTGATTACATCACCGACTGTCAATGGGATTTTAATCAAAGGCTTGTGCCATGTAGCAGCAATGTTCAGTGACCCTACAATCACTCTGGCACTTTGGTATACAGAGGAGTTCAAGGTGCATTCAATGGCAACGAGGATCTGAAAAAGAAGCCCAAATCATCACCCCTCCATCGTCGTGTTTGACAGTTGATGTGAGGTGTTAATGCTGTTTGAATCGAACATGGGGCTGTGCATTGTGGCCATACATCTCCACTTTGGTCTCATCTGTTCAAAGAACATTATCCCAAAAGTCTTGTGCTTTGTTCAACTGCAACTTTATAATTATGAGCTGTGCTACAATGGTTCGTGGCCTTTTCTTTGCAACATTTAACATGCAGTCTCAGGGCTGTAGAGTCTGCATTGCATAGTCTAATCTTTGTAGCCATCTTGAATGTTTTCTTCTTATGAAAAATGTTTTGAACCATAGAATGATGGACTTCAAATTGTTTGGAAATACCCTTCACTTCCCAGAATCGATAGGCAGCAACAGATTATTGCTGATGGTTTTCCTCCTTGGCATTGTGTCTAAATTGTGACACTTTAAGGAGTCATTTGATCAGTTTTTCCACATAAGAATTTTTCCTTTTAAGCTTTAAGTTAGACAAAATTAAAATGTAATTATACGAGGACATTGAATTACAGATATACTAGTTTACCAGCAATATCATCAAACTACAACTTCCCAGATATGTTTTCTCGTGCAAATATGTTTTCATCGGGATGGGAATGGCTTCAAAATGGTACTGTGATCAAGAAGACTTGAAACTAGACACTGAGACCATAAACTCATCGAGGAATTGTTTGCTGATGTTATAGATCCAAGGGGCTGAAGGTGAGATTTCTCCCCTTATATGCATTAGAAAGAATACGGGTTTATGACACTACAACATTGGTTTCACCTTTCAGAACCTGTGTACATCTTTTACATGCAGCATGTTGTGTAGCACAGGTTGTCATGAGCAGGAATGAACTGGGGTAGTAACTCTTTAAACAGACGTAAGTTCTTAAGATTGCAACCTAAGATCTATGTGTTAACAGTACCATGGCAGTGTGAAGCTTTGCATCCCCACTTATATTAAGCTATTAAAAACTATACGGCCTGTCAAAGTGGATTCCCAAACAACTGTGGCTACATAATACGTGAATACACACTACTTCAGTCAAAGCATCAGGGAAGACACTTACACAAAACTTCATTAAGTACACAGAGTTACTCACAAGTGTAATAGTCGAGAAAACCAGAGGTAGGCTGCTCACAGGTTGGTTGACACACTGTTGTTTTTTCAGGCTACTCAAGGGTGTTGCCCTAACAATCTAATATTGCCCTGTTGACCCAGTCCCACCCATTTATGCAAAACAGCTGAAAGTCATAAAGTGCTGAGGTGAGGATAATTTTCAAATTTTAGCTGTGTCCAAAAAGCTCATCCCACTAAATACATTCTATAACAGTGGAGATGTGGAAAATGTATTAATGTCACTTGACAGCAGGTTCAGAGTGTGCTAACTGTTGTTAACTAGCTAATGTTGTTTTTAGTACAGAGGTCTATCTTAATGTGAGTGGGGTTGACTAGCAGTGATTTTAGCGATGGGTTGGCCTATGAAGATAAAATGGGTTAATTTTAGTGCTGTCAGCGTTTACGCAAACTGATCACGACTAACGCGATTAATAATTAACCCATTTGGAGCGCAGACTGACTCAAAATCCATGAAATGTCTCTGTCAACGCATTCTGGGCAGTTTGTCCAAAGTTTGTCCATTCTGCACTCCAGACGGGTTGAGTGCATTACAAAGTTTAATCGCGTTAATCGTGATGACCGCTTTAACGCGTTTAGCCCCATTAATGCCGCATTAACACGTTAACGTTGACAGCACTAGTTAATTTATGTTTCATATATTCAATATAATGAATATGATATAATACTGTTATCAGTGATGGACTATGTACAAATATCGCTTTTTTATATAGATCATTGATCATTGTATATAGCTAAACTGTAAATCTTTCAAGTTGTACTGGTTTGACTCAGTGACATTTTGTCAGGACAAGCAAGGCGAGCAGTGCTTGCCTGGTCAAATCAAAAAATTAATATTGATTAAAACTTACCGAAGACAAATATAGATCTTTTATCTCAACCAGCATTGTGACATAACGTTTCTAGCCTGTTTGTATTCCAGTTTTTTACATTACTGCTTTCTTATGGTCACAACTGGCTATTGTTGCTGTAAGCTCTGCTTGGCTCAGATCCCATTAGAAACTGTAGCATAGCTCCATTTCACGTTGACTGAGATACACACAAACAAATTGATTTGCTGGACATAAATGTTGACAGCAACATTTATGTCCCTTTCCGTTAACAATGGCTGGAGCTTGTCAAGCTGAGAGGTCAGCAACTTTTCCTTGTTGTCTGTGCCTGCACATTGTGGCTAAACCTTCAGTCTTTGACAGGGAAAGTGACAGGAGGCAAGCTGCTGCTGGTTCTGTTTTCTTTGCTCTGAGGCGATTTATTAACTATACTTGGGGCTAGGTTTACTAAGGTGTTTCTCCATTGCAAACTTGGCTTTAGAGTTAAAAAAAAAAGTGCTGACAGCATTTACATATAGAGTACAGCAGAAAGATTGCACGTAAGGGATCGAAACTCTGAGAATTTTGTGATTCTGTTGAAAATTCTGTTTGGACATTTGTTCCTCAAGCCACAAAATATAGGGAGAAGAATATTTAAATCAAGTGTGCAAACTGATTTAATAACATACATAATTTACTCCTAATTGCCTTGTGACTTAACAGAAAAAACAAAAAAGCCTTAATTTTTGTATTTCGTATTGAAATAATCTAACTATGCCTGTATTTAGACATTTGAAGGAGCTATAAAATTCACTAAAAGGCTCATTTTGACCCATTCAGTAAATCGAGCACCTTTTATGGAAATAGAGCTACCATTAGCAATCTTCTGTGATTAATCACTTTAACATATATACGTTTTCTTACTGAATGCCTTGGCCAACATGTCTCATATAGAACATATTCAGTGCAATGTGAAAACGTTTTTATTTACTCCTTTAGCAGATTAGCAAGGAAAGCCTCAATGGTGGAGAGGAGATGTCAAATGTAAGTTTAACCAGCTGTTTTGGCAGCACACCAATTTAATTTTTCATGAACATTTTTCATACTACATGCAGATATTGACAGAACCATGCTACACTGTGTTCATGCCTTGTTTTTGTTTTCAATACATTTTAATACACTTCTTTTTTAATCAAGATGTGAGCTCATTAACAGCTTTTTGGCAGAGGTATGTGGTCCTCACAGGAATATGATGAAGTACTGTATATTAAATAGAGTATGTTTGAAATGAGCTCCCCCTTAAACAGCAGTGATGTTAATCCATACATCACTGATTGGGAACATTTTCTGCAAAAATAATAATTTTTAGTTTTGAGAATTGATTTACATTGATAAAGTTTTATGTGTGGTAAAGTGTTCTCATAGTGTTTCATTGATTCTTTTGCTAAATGAATGGTTCTTGCTTCCTGCACAAGCTAATAGCCAGCTAATATGAAATAATTTGTGGTAATATAGTAGATCGTTATTTAACTATCCAAGTAATAACATTTTACAATTCTTCAGCCAGGAATGAGTGGATGGTCTCTGCTTCCATTTACGTAAAAATCACTGCACATTTTGACCAGCTAGTCTACTTTTAAATGTGAGTGTGAATGGTTGTAGTTCTCTCTGTGCTAGCCCCGTATCAGAGTGTACCGTGTCCAGGGTGTACCCTGCCACTCTCCCTATGGTAGCTGGTTAAGGCTCTAGCCGCCGCCCCCGCAACCCTGATAAGGATGAGTGGAAGAGGATGGATAGTCTGCTCTTAATTTGATTCTACATGAGAAAGCAACCTGATAAAAAAAAAGAATTTAAGATTATAAACAGAAGACAAAAGTACAAAAGTGACATTACAAACACAATAAATTTCCCCATGCCAAAAAGTAACTTAACCTGATTGTTAAAATGTGTTTAGAGCAGCCGCCAGCTGTGTTCTCATTGTGAAGTGAAACTCCCTGCATGCTACACTGAGCTCAAGGGTGTGTCCACTTCTGCTCATAGTGACTCTGTGAGGAGTGACTCTTTTTCATTTCCCAAATGGAGTCCACCTGTTTGTTCACTCAGCTGTGATTATGCAGCTTTCATGCCACCTAAAACTTAATTGTAATGGTGGCTGTATTTCCTGTTGTGGAGGTGACAGCTTATACTCCATACTGTGACTACGCTCGTTTTACAAGGGCTCCATTTTATTCCAACAACAGAGGAGAACAAACTTTCCATAATGTAGGCGTTACATAATCGAACCTCGGTGTAATTAAACAGTCTGTCCACCAGGTGGCATGAATCCACAAGAAAAACGCAGAGGGGTGAACAGGTCCGCATACGCCAATGTGGTGTGCACGTGAGCACGCGCATGTCTTCACCAAATTATCATCAATCTATGAATGTTTACCTTTCATATAGCGAGACAAAAATCGGAACGTGAACACAACCTGCACATTATAAGCAGTAAAAACAATATTTGATCTTAATAATGTGGCCAATATAATTGAAGCAAAATTAAAAACGTGTAAGCACTGCCAAGAAAGATAGACTCAAAGTCACGGAGTATTTGTTATTTTTCATTTTTTGCAGTCACACAACTGTAAAATGTCGATATAGCTTAATGAAAAATCACACAAAAAGTAGATTGAAAAATTCCAGTGATTCCACGAACTTAAATATAAAGCTTTGCTTTTACATTCTGAATCTCTATTTAAAATCCTTCATGTCTGTGGATGACAACAGGTTGCTGGCTCTCTCTTTCACTTGTATTTTCTAGAAGTGTACGCTCAGGCCATCTTGCGGCAGTCACAGCTTTCAGTACATCCATTCCCAGTCTGTGATGCCTAACCAACCGGAAGCGCGGATTGATTCCTCCATGGCCAACAAGGGCGGATAGGAAAAAAAAAGGCAGAAATCAAACGAGTCCTTATTAAATAATAAGCCATTAAGCATCGACCGGAATTTGTCAATAGGAAGAAGAAAGCGTTTAAATCTTAAACTGAGTGATTCTCCGCTGGAAGAAAGGATTATTCTGACAAATATGGGATCTACCTTCGGGGTCCTTACCTGCTGGGCACCGTAATGGTGGTGAGTGTTCACATCTTATGAGAAGGGTCTCATCATTTTAAATGTAAAAGTATATTGTAAGCCAAGGACATTTGGACGTGGGTTGTGTTTCTTTTCCGAGACAATAAGGCTTTTTTGAACTCTTGTGTTAAGCACTTTGTTCCATCAACATATTGGTAATCTTTTATATTCCGTTTTGATTTTCCTCCACTAATTCCTCGGGTGACAGGCATTAAAAGGCAGTGTTTCTGATAGGCAGATATGTCAAAAAATAAATAAATATATATATATATCTGCCTTTCTTAAAGATTGTTTTAATTACGCAGACGTGTAGTCTTCACCATTCCCCCTAAATATACTACTTATCACAAGCCACGTATTTGTCTTGAGCTCAAGTCGCGTATTTTGCACCCATTTCCAAACAAATGTTGAAAGAAAAATCAATAACACATGACAGATAACCTTCACGTCGTGACAAACACGAGCTTCAAATATTAGCATCCTCACCGACGTGCTGGGAGGGACTAGCCCTCTTATTTACAGGCCCTTTCAGTGGGAAAATGTTGCTTACTCCTGACCGGGGTGACGCAAAGGGGTGACTACATTTAAAGAGCTTCCATTGAGGTAAGCCAGCAACTGAGGCGTCAACGACAATAAAGCCGACGCATTTATTTTTGGTACACCAGATACTGTCAGTGTCAGGGATTGATTACAAGGAGTAGACACACATCTGCCAAGGACACGCCCAGACTCATTCAAAGCCATTCAGTTGATAATTGTGGATATTCGGCCGAGCGAGCATGAGATAAAAATATCTGATTGACGACTTTAAGTGATACCTGTTTGGCTTGGACCCTCAGGTGGCCCCGCACTTTGCCTGTAGGGGTGGTGGGAACAATTATACACGTCAGCCTCGGTCGGTCGCTTACCGTGTCTGTGTGTGTTAAGATTTTGTTTTATTTATTTATATATATATATTTCCGGCTCCTGGGAGTTGTCGTGCTGCTGGTGGCGTATCTGGAGGGAGTGAGGACATAATGGCCGCGGCTCACTCGACAGGGTCTCGCTTGTTGCAAATATAAAGCTCAAAGTGTCGCTTTTTTTTCCGGAGAGCTGGAGGTTATCATCAATATGGCGACGACTGCCGCGACCCCCTCTTCTCGTTTTGAAACAATTAAGGTACCGCCTGACACCCGCCGTCTCTTCTTTCCTGGTTTCTAATAAGCTTCGCGAGCCCCTTCCAACCAATACCAGTGTCACTACCAGTCGCCATTAGTTGGTTAAAAATGAATACGCAAAATAGCATACACATATCTCTTACCTTTGGCCTATCACAGGCGGTTAAGAGCGTTTTCAGAGTGCTATAAAGTCCAGGTAAACACAGTAGGGGAGCCGGTGTGTGCGAACAGTTATCATGTAAACATCTCAGTGTTTTCTCCTTTAAACACCACGGACAACAAGACCTTTTGACACCAAGTCAACTAAAATCACCCCGTTTGAGAAGTTCAGGTGGGTTTTTTTTTTGTCTGTACAAAAGCTGTATGCTGCTTTTTAAAATATCTGATACTTTAAGAAAGGTTTCCACTTGTTTGTTTTCTAAGGCAGCTGCTGGCGTCTTTAGCACCATGGACAGTGAACCGTCTGTTCTTGTGGGAGGGAGATTTAACATATTTGCTCAAGGGCATCCACAGGAGCCATTCAAAGGCACCTTAAATGGCAGGTTGTCATTTTTCTGAGCTGTCCTAAAGCAGCACTGACACACCTAACGTGATTTAGACTTTGATAGCAATTCTGACCGATACTGGAGGATTTAAATCAATGAGTTTGTAAGGATGTATGGGAGGAAAAACCCAGAAAAAAAGACCCCCCCCCCCCCCCAACAATAACCTGTTAAAAATCTCCTTTATATGCTCTTTTTTTGAATTACATGACACACCTAAATGAGACCCTGTAATACTGCA
Organism: Pelvicachromis taeniatus; assembly: GCA_015108175.1. Lineage (NCBI taxonomy): Eukaryota > Metazoa > Chordata > Actinopteri > Cichliformes > Cichlidae > Pelvicachromis > Pelvicachromis taeniatus. The sequence continues at coordinate 49,000 of VURO01028895.1, read as the reverse complement.
CAGATTAGGCTTTTTTTGATTAGATTGTATCACTGTCAGAAACTTATACATGACATGCTTTCAGTTTCTGACAGTGTGTCCAGGGATGACCACACTGATAACAGAGTTCAAAAGTGGGTGTGGATGTTTTGGCTATGGGGTTGGTAAGGCAGAACAGCTAACAACCCACCACCCAGCATCTCATGCTAGACGAGCTGTCAGGCCACATGTCACAACACTGGATCCCGAGGCAGTTTTTAGGACACAAGCAGATGTGTTTTATGGGAAATGTGTGTGTGTGTTCAGAAACACAACGTTTACTAGTGACTGGGGTTCTCTAATTCTCCATTCTAGTAAACTGTTGAATTTGAACCACTATCTCTTTTGTTTTTATTAATGTTATTAATGTTTTACCATTATAAAATATAATATCTATATGATTTGTCGAAAAGGCTCGTGAGCGTAGTTTAAAGCTGCCCCTCGTACGAACGTGGCAACCCCAGATCAGTTTGTGTTGACTGTCAAGATGTTACTTTGACCTCCTCATGTGGGTTCGGTTTACTGTATCTACCTTCAGCTTTCAGCCGCGTCACGCAATTTTCATTGGCAGACAGTTTATTCTGTTGCTAAGAGCTATAGCTGTTCAAACGTTACCTCGTCATGGGAATTTTTCATCCCTGCTTCTTAAAGACAGCGTGAACGCTAAAGTCTAAGAGCTTTCAAATTAGGAACAATCAGCCCGCACCATACCCGAGTTTGCTACAGTCACACTGCGGTTACAGCAGTATACTAGTTTCACAAACTACTAAGGCATCAAAGTTGATGGTGGTTATGTGGTGTCAATTCTTTTAGCTTTGGGGGAAGAATAAATAAATAAAGCAAATGCTTCAGATTTAGACACCACAGTGGCATGAGTCTTCTTATCTAACTTTTCTAACTCTAAGAAAGGAAAGCAAAGAACCGTGTACTGATTTGTTATCAGGCACAGTTTGGATTTACATTGATATTGTGGTTTAGGTAAGGTCTGGTGTTGAAAGGCACAAGTATAAAGTCTAAATCTGATAAAATATTTGCCAACATCATGGCTCAGTCCTTCTGCTCTTAGTGAAGACTGCTTTCCAGACTCAACCCTGTTATTAAGATCTAAGTCTAAAAAAAATAAGTAGTGTTTTACCTCCTTTTAAAATTGAAGGCAAAGTAGATGGCAGCTGAGTGTGGCAGTTTTCAGAAAAGCTGAAGACTTAAGGAGACATCACTTTTGAGGTCACCTGAGGGGAGGTTGTGTTTTCTGTGGCAGTATAAGGTCCCACAGGGAACAAGCCCCACCTGTGAGACTGCAGCGACTGGGCGGCACCGTGAACCAGCTGATAATGGCTCATCAAGGTTTTTTTTTTTTTTTTATATTTTTTTGGCAGGGGAGAAAATCTTGTTTGTGTTTCTTCCCTTTCATCCTGTGGGAACAGGGTGGGCCTCTGGGTGTGAAGTGTGGTACAGTAGATGGTTGGCAGGAGGAATCGGGGAGTGCTGCTGATTGAGGGAGGAAGTAATAAAAAGGCTGTAATTAATCCCTGCTTCATTTGTTTCTGCTGAAAGTCACTGGAAAAACAGGCTTTTTTTTTTTTTTTTTTTTTTTTCTATTTTGGGTTT
>VURO01028895.1:26059-47354 GCA_015108175.1 Pelvicachromis taeniatus | reverse complement strand
TCTAATTTGAGGCTGTCCGCCAATTAATTAGCAGTAAAAGGACAGTGGCTCCTCTCATTCTGCAGATGCTGCTTTCTCCACATGGCTGAATGCAGCATTCAAAAAAAGTAGACCAATATTCGCTTCAGTGAGACTCTTTTCCTGTTTTTCTTTTGTCTTTTTTTTTGTCCCTTTTGCTGTCCACCTCTGTTGCTGCCGGCTACCTTTGTGTCCCAGTGAATCAGCTGCAGGCGCGTCACTGACTTCAGAGCCCCTTTTGACTGCCTCGGTGACGACTGGGACCTGCTTTGCTTAAATAGTTTACCTCGTAGTCAGAGACAGTTGTTTTTTGTCTCTGCCTCAAAGTGTGTTGATGGTTTATAACCAGATCATACTTATTATTTTCCATGTGATGATTGTGAGATGATTCCTATTTGTCATTCGCTGGTTATAAAAACTGCAAATGCCACACTATTGTGTTATACACTCGATTTGGTATTAGTCACTCGGGACTATTTGCATGTGAAATGTGCTCTTTTCATGTGTTTTCTCTCCCAGCCTTTCAAATGCTTCCAAAACTGGTTTCATGTCACTATGTTAGAAGCATAATAGTGATTGCATGGTCAAAATACGAAAGTCATATGTGCCTAATTGTGATATCTGAATAAGAGTGGAGACACAATGGCAGACTATCTTTTATAGAATTAATAAAATAATAATAATGATAAAAAATAAGACGAAATCTCTGTAAAACTTTAGCAAATGTCTAAATTGGCTCTCAGCATGATAAAATGAAAGAGATGTGAAATATATAATAACAGTGGATGTTTTAGGGAAAAGTCTGCGTTTTATTTCTCTGCAGATTTTTTAACTGATGCCTGAATTTGCACCAGCTTTCCATTCACTGTCTATGCCAACAGTCCCTCTGCAGCAACCTTTCCACTAGTGCAAACATTTACCGAAACAGGCGTCTAATAACCTAGCAAACATAGTTGAAACGTCTCTGGTCAAACCTGGTTTTGGTGTGACTGTAAGTCAAGATTGCACATGGCACAGCTTTCAAATTGGACCTGCTTTATAAACCAAGACGATGCAAAAAAAGAGACATGGAACAAACAGGTTCACTGACTGTTGCCATTAACATGTGTGCTCTGAAGCCTTCTCAGCCTTTCTCCCTTTTGCGGACACGTGAGGCGACGTCAAACAGCCTCAAAAGATAATGTCTTGACCTGCGTCCTTGCTGTTTGTTGGTCAGACGGCGGGTTAAGTTGATTGCAATAAGCTCAGCTCTGGTTTCATCTCACTTCTGCACTTTCTCCCAAGCTTCTTTGAATCATTTAAAGTTCCCTGGCAAACTGAACTAAACACTCCTGTACATGTGCCTTCTTGAGCAGAGGGACCTTGTGGGCACTGCAAGATTTCAGTCCATTTTGGCTTAGTGTTACCAATGGTCTCCTCTGTGGCTGCGGTCACCAAGAAGACCTTTAGATCATTAATGAACTCATCCTCTTTTGGCCTGATCCTTCACCTTTCTCATGATCATCCTCTCCTCACGAGGCGAGATTTTTGCATGGACCTGGTAGTCATTTTACATTTCTGAATAATCACTCCAACAGCTCTCCCCTTGTCACCAAGCTTCTTGCTGGTGGTCTCAATTCCAGGCATTTGCAGGTTTGCAATCTTGTCCATGACATCCTCTGACAGGTCTTTGGTCTTATCCATGGTGGTGGAGAGGTTGGAATGGAAGACAATGATTCTGTGGACAGATGTGCTGTATACACATAATGAAGTATCTGCAATTGATTAACTGAGACACTGACTATGGTACACAGATTACAAACTGTAAGAGCCCAAATTCTAGCTGCCATAAAAACAGAGACTGTTCATTGCAAACTTAAAAATTCAGCAGGGATCGAAAAGATGTTTTTCTCCAGTGTTGAAGATGATATTATATAGCTGTTATCAAATATATCCATACGAAAACCCAGATTAATCCAAGTCTTCCTTATCACATCTACAGCTGTGGTGTATAAATACTGTTAAAAAAAACCAGAGGTGTTATGTTTTTATATCTGCTTGTATGAAGGTATAAACGTCTGCCTCCACAGAAGCAGCTTTGGTATAGTGTTCCAGTAACCAGCAGCCACCAGTGCTGCATCTACGTGTATTAAATAATATAGGTTGGCAGTCTGCCCAGGTGACGTTTGTGAGGAAAGGCTGTAGTTTAACTTGTACTCTGTCTGAACTCAACCAAGGGATCAGGATGTTGTCTGTTAATTGAATTATTCTCTACAGAAAGACCTTTCTTCTTTTAGCAAAGTGTTAGCTGGTCATGTAAATATTAAAAATGGAGGAACTAACATTTTCTTGAGATTATTAGTTCTCAAGAAAACTAATAATCAGATGCTGTGTGTCATTAGTGTTTTCTCTTCTGCTAATAATCACAGCAGTATTTTGGGGGGAAAACATTTTATGGTTATAATGCTTGCCCTGTCAGCGATAAATCCATGTCACATGGATTCAGACTTCATTAATATCAGTTACACAGGTAGCGGTTCCACAATATTATTACATGTCCCAGGTAGATGACTTCACCCCCCCCACTGGTGCTATTTTAAAGTCTTGGTTCGTTCCTCCTTGCCTTCCCCCTGCAGCTCCCTGTCCCAGCTGAGCCCTTCGCTTCCCTCTGAAGGAGCAGGATGACAAGATGGCACAGCTGCTTATACCGCCCGGACCTGACAGCTTCCGCCCTTTCGTCCCCGAGTCGCTGGCCGCCATCGAAAGGCGCATCGCCGAGGAGGAGGCCCGGAGACCACGGGTGGAGCGCCGCAGCGACAGCGACGATGAAAATGGGCCCAAGCCCAACAGCGATGTGGAGGCGGGGAAATCTCTCCCCTTCATTTATGGGGACATCCCTCCCGGCCTGGTGTCCACCCCTCTGGAGGACATTGACCCCTACTATAGCGATCAGAAGGTGCGTTATTCATGTCATCGCTTCACGTTCACCTATAAAAGAATAACATCCAAATGGACATCAATCTAACACGATTTCTTAGCGTTGCAGGCCTCAAAGTATCACGGAGCACAACAATTTAGCTTTCAATTATGGTATGACTCATGCACTGAATTTTGATACATTACAGGTCTGCATTTTCTAGTTCAGGCTATGCAGCTCATAAAAGCTTGAAGGTAATTGCGCGATGCTCCGAACAAACTATTTTAAGTGAACAGATGGGCAGAGTTTCCTCCCACGTGTCTAAAATTCAGCCAAAGTTTTTCAGGTTTTCTTCTGAAGGCAGGTTGCATTGAATCTGTAGCTCAGACCATCAGGGTTTGTTTTGAAATCGGGCCATATTATCAAACTGTAGCACATTTGGCACATTGACAGACTGAACTGTAAAGCATTAGTTCAGCATTAATGTGCTTAGTCAAGCCAGAGTCTTTTAAAGCCTGGGCCAACAGAGGTGCTAAACACTAATGTGAGCTGCGGTGCCAGTAGGACTGTGGTGCCAGACACGTCCTGCCTGCGGTGGACTCATCCAGCGTCATTACACTAACAGCACACAGACGTCGTTACAGTAGCTGGACGTAGCCTAACACAGTCCTTATAACTGTTATAACCAATCACACATGCTCAGCTGTCTCTTAGGTCTTTTAAAAACGAATGAGGTTTTGTATGACACATATATTAACCAGATTTCTTTTGTCTTTCTTTCAGACCTTCATAGTATTGAATCGTGGGAAGGCAATCTTCCGTTTCAATGCCACTCCTGCTTTGTACATCCTAAGTCCCTTCAATCCTCTGAGGAGGATAGCTATTAAAGTTTTAGTGCACTCATATCCTTTTAGAGTTTTCTACAGATGCAATTCTTTGGATTAAAGGGTTTATCGGACAAAAGAGGGATTTAAATGGGCTGCTGATGAACGCTAAATGTCATGATTGGCTCAGACTTTTTAAGTAGACTTTGTTTAGGCCTCACAGCAGCTGAGCAGTCGAAGAAGAACTATAGACTGTGTACTGTGACAGTGATGGATGAGGAAATATCAGTTTTGACTGTTTAACTGTCAGTGTTCATTGGTTGTATGTACCAAACAGAATAATAATATTCAGGTGCCCAAATATGACATTGTCCTTGACTTTGTTTCCACGATGTTCAGCATGTTGATCATGTTCACAATCCTGACCAACTGTTCTTTCATGACCCTCAGTAATCCCCCGGATTGGGCCAAGAATGTAGAGTAAGCTGCCAGTTGTTTCTTTTCGAATTTCTCGCTGTCCTTATTCAGTTCATTTTGATCACACGCAGATGACGATCTTCAAATCAGCACTACTTTTGCCCGGCGCTGGCTCCTGATAATGACTTAATTTGTTATTGATAAGATTTTATTGATATCAAGGTTTTGAAATTCTTTCTTAAATGACAGAAATCAAGTCTGCTATGTATAGAAAGTACATCTAAGACTACATATAAGTAGTAGAAAACAGACACAATTTAGTGTCTGATTAGGTTAATAATGGATTTTTTTTTTTTATTTAAACGTAAGCAGATCTTGTTAAATCCACAGTCAGAGGGCAAGCAAGAACTGTTATAAGGACCTCGTGTGCTCAATAAATCACATTTTTTAACATCAGCCTGTTCACGTCTCATAACTTCCTTTCTCCCTCACCTTCTTTGCCAGGTACACATTTACGGGGATTTACACCTTTGAGTCCCTTATAAAGATCCTGGCCAGGGGCTTCTGTGTGGGGAAGTTCACTTTCCTGCGAGACCCGTGGAACTGGCTGGACTTCAGTGTTATCCTCATGGCGTAAGTATTATGACAAACACAGTTAGGATCAGCTTAACGTGATATGGCGTAGATTATGAGGCCAAATGCTTTTAATTAGCCCGGCAGCCTAATAAGGCACACCGAATGTGAGAAAAAGAGCAGATCAAACGGAGACACTGCAGTAATCTGCAGCTTATTCATGTACGTTTTAAAAACCACGGCCAAGAATCTTAACTCTACTCTGTTATAATGGATGTGAGCCCCCAAAGCAATGTGTGTCTCGGCCCATATTAGTCTCATGCCTCAATGACTTCTGCTATCTGCCCTAAAACTATAAAAGGAAGCCTTCAGTGCTTTTGTGTGTGTGTGTGTGTGTGTGTGTGTGTGTGTGTGTGTGTGTGTGTGTGTGTGTGTGTGTGTGTGTGTGTGTGTGTGACGTAGTATTTATTACACACTGATCATGTAATGTAATAGTAGTATAATCTTATGTGTCTGAGAGATTTCTGTGATTGGTAATGGTTGTCTGAGGGGCAGTTTTGTTTCTCACTGGGTCCTCCTGTTCTTTGCTGTGTAGTAACTGTGCATTTAATCCTGCAGGTATATAACAGAGTTTGTAAACCTAGGCAATGTTTCAGCTCTGCGCACTTTCAGAGTTTTGCGAGCTTTGAAAACTATCTCAGTAATCCCAGGTAAGGCCGCGCCTGCTGCCAGCACTCCTGCCTTTTGTCCTGTGCGTGACTGTTTGTCGTTCCCTCCTCTCCCCTCTTCCCATCCTATGACCCTCTTTTTGTCTTGTCATACCTCATGTGTGGGTGCTTGATGTGTGTGTGTGTGTGTGTATGTGCGTGTGTGTTTGTACCACACCTTTCCTGAAATGCCCCACATCCCCGCCCACCCCCTCCTTCCCGTCTGCCCCCTCCCTTCCCTTACAGATATGTCACAGAGTTTGTGGACCTGGGCAATGTCTCAGCACTGCGAACCTTCAGGGTTCTGCGAGCCCTGAAAACTATATCAGTCATCCCAGGTGAGAGAGCCATCAAGGCTCATGGCGTTAGTGAAATGCTAATGGCTAACTGGCGCTAACATCCAAACACACACCCCTCCCCCCCCCCAGCTCATCTCACTGTAGCTAAGCCTGACGACGCCTGTCGCCGTCCCTCATGCTGCCTTCGTCCCAAGGCCAGTAAAAGCTGGAATCTGGCTCCAATCTGCACAGATTGACGTGATTCTTAGCTTTTAGATGCATCCTTTAAGGCAGAACTCTTTTTGGTTGGAATCTATTCTTGCCTTGGGAGCCTTAAGAGTAGATTTTTGTGCACTATTTCATTTTCCTTTTTGCATGAGACATTGCAAAAGCCGATTTTCTGGTGGCAAGCACTTACGTGTGTAGGGTTCCTCCTTACCTTGTTTTTCCTGCGCATGTCTTGTTCAGTGTTGTCTGTTTTATGGAGAAACTGTGATATGGTGAGTGGTGGTTGGGTAATTCTAAACACTGACTCAGCTCACAGCACAAGCTAACAAAAAGTTCATACGCCAATCAGCAACAACAATAGAACCCAGGACGGGTGAAGACAATAACATTGGTTGATTGTTGTCATGGCAACATTAGTTTCCAGGAGCAGGACAACGGCCCTCATTTACTAACAGTGTGTACATAAAAAATTGTGCCTAAATTGTGTATACGAATGATTTATCAATAATTTGTCCCTGAATTTGTCATTTCTTTATGGAAAAAAGTAAATGATTATGAATATTATCAATTATCAAGTCCATCCAACCATGTGTATGAAAAAATCTTTGTTTGTTAGGAAATTTAAACACAAGTATTTAAAATAAATACTACTACTACTAATAATCATTTTTATCATGCCTTTTTTACGCTTGACCTTTATTCAGTAATAACATAAATTGCACATACAAAAATCAAAATAGTCAATAGAAAGGTTTGGGCGTTTAGCCTTTTAATCCAAGCATTTTCCAGTATTCTCTATTTTATCATATCATAAAGTGTCTTGGGTGTCGTCACTTCTTGGCACTATCCCACAAATGCTGGAGACAATCAAGTTTCTTTTGTTTTTCATCTCTACTTTGACTCCATGCAGACAGAACAACTCTGTTCATTTAGAATGAGTCTGATTTAGAAACATACACACAACAGTAAGAACAGAAATTGACCAGAGCACACCTGTCATAAATCTGACTGATTTTTGTTTTTGTTTGTTTGTTTGTTTTTATTAGTTCTGGGCAAATATTGGAAAATGAGGCCCAATGCCGCCATTCCTTAAAAAGACCATGTGGAGCCCAAGGAGTTGACTTGGCTTCCAGATTCTAATCCATCAAGCATCTGTTAAATGTGCCGGAGCAAGCCACATTGGTTGTTGGCCAACAACTTTATTTCTTTTCCTTTTTTTTTGTTTTTTGTCTTGTCCCGTTTTGGCTCATTTGCGATCAGAATTATTATCTGAAGGCCATGAAAGATGCCCAATGGATTTATTTTACCAAATGGACCATCATGGTCTTGCTCTATTGATCCATTTGATTGGCCTTTATTTGTTAACTTTTTTTTTTTAGTTGACATTTAGGGACAGACATTATTAAGGGAAGGGAAAAGAAGAGAGAGAGAGAAAAGACAGAGGGGATGAGGAACAGGATATATGAGAAAAGAAAATAAATAACAACTTTATTTCTAGACATTATAGCAACACCATATAGAGCACTCCTGGAGGTCCTGATCGTGCCCTGATTGGTCTCTTTTAGTGACATGACTGGGACCTGCACAGTTTTAATGTTGTTGTTGAACGGTTTATGTGAACCATCCACAAAAACTGGCACTGACTCTTTGGATAAAGACCATCATCCATTTCCCCTTTCTGTTACTTATTGTGGCTTTCATAGCTACATTTAGACCCAAGTTAAACACAGTGAGCTCATTCTTTTGTGACAGTGTAAGCAGTGCTGGTACATGGTGGTATTTTTCAGGAACATTTGGTGATAAAGGGTAATAGAAAAGGTGTGTCTGTGAAAAAAGTGGTTGTTTAAAGAACAGAGATGCACATATCTCATCGGTCTTCTATGTAATGCCACTCTGTTATGGGAATTGACTTTGTTAAGAGGTTTAACTTTCTCATTTTCTTGGTGAGAGTTTGATGAGGAGATTGATGTCGTTCACAATTGTAGGTTAAGGATAAATATCAGGCTTTAACAGTCATGCAGTTTTGCCAGCTGCCCTGGCGATATATAAATATATCAAACAACATATCAACTGTCACCGTTAAAAACAAACACTTAAATAGAAAAGGTTAATTGTGCCAGATCAAGTGTTTGGCGTTCCAACGAAAGCCTAGGTTTGTTGAATTGTAGGTGAAACTGAGCCAAGGGGTTTGTTACGTTGAGACAAATAATAAAATAAGAGAATAACTCATTAAGTTCTACGGTCTTTATGCATCAAACTTGATGTCCTACCAAGTTTATCAATCTAGTGTGGGTTTGCTAAACATTGCTAACATCTCAGAGTCTGTATATGATTTTCAGTAAGAGACTAAATAATGCCACTTGACTCCACGATGCACAAACAAAATGTTCAAATCAGGTCAAAGGTTGCATGCAGCAAACAGGCTACTTTAGAAAAGGTTTTAAAATTTGTCTCTGAAGGTCAAACAAAACTGTATTTGGTGACCCATTTTCTTTGTGCTTCACAAACCAGATGAATAAGAAATTCATGAGACCAGTTGTGTGTCTCAGAGGATAACTGGCACTAAACAAAGTCACCCTCCACTTTATACAGCGCGCCACTGAGTGCATGTAGCAGCAGGTTTCCAATGATCCCGTTCACAGTTCTGTGCACTGTTTTCTTTTTTCGTGACTGCACAAAAAAAAGAGCTCACTTGAACAGTTTCAGTGACAGTCTAAAAGCAATGATTTATTAATGATCATTTTCAAAGACCCAAAAACCATAGCACTGTGATGGGCATGAATACATAAATGTCTCTAGGGGTTTATTCATGATCAGCAGTGGTCTGTGTCAGCTTGGTTCCAGTATGACTGCAAGTAGTTCATACAGGAACCCCCACTGCAGATCATTTTGGCTGCTTTCTCCTCTAAGCTGTTATTAGCTTCTTTACCAGCTAGTGGCTGCAATTAGCAGGCGTTAATCATTCTGCGATGTCCCCCTCCTACCCCCTTGCCTTCTCTCCCATTTAGGTTTGAAGACCATTGTTGGTGCACTGATCCAGTCAGTAAAAAAGCTGTCAGATGTCATGATCCTCACCGTGTTCTGTCTCAGTGTCTTTGCCCTCATTGGCCTCCAGCTCTTCATGGGCAACTTGAGGCAGAAGTGCGTGCGCATTCTTTTGGCCAGCAACGCAACTTTGAACGGCACACACGAAGGCAACAACACATCTGTGGACAACGCCACAGATGTGACACTCATGGAGAACATCACATTTGTGGAGAACATCACACTCGTGGATAACATCACAGAAAACTCCTTCGACTGGATAGAGTACATCAACGACGAGAGTAAGCCAAATGAATTGGTGTGAAAGTGTTTCATGTCTGCCAGGCGCTCATAGGGGTTAAATACAGTCAATTGTCCCACCGTAGATACTACTGGCTACGTTATATTCAGAGATGGGTCAGGGTGGTGGTATTGGTCGAGTGGTGGTGGGGGGGAGGTCAGGCACGCTGGCTTGTTGCCGTGATGGAGAGTGACAGCAATGGCTGGGAGCAGGCATTGCGCCGTCCAACAAGAGCTGGTGGGAGAATGCGGCAAATGTGCCAGATAATCGCCACCACAATAAAACCCTCCACTTTCACCCCCTCTCTGCCTCTCATCATTCTCCCATAACCCATCTGTGTGGCATGAGCAGTTTAAAGTGTTAGAAAAGGGTGACTCACTGGTTATCAACAAGACATGCACCGGCTAAACAACAATCACATAACAAGCCAGAGAAAAAGAAGATGGACACAGAGAGATCTGGTTGCATTTGCATTACTTTTAAGGCCTAAAATATAAAAGGGATTAAAAAAAATGCTACTAAAGAGAACTGATATACTTATTACACAGTTAAATGACGACATGTGCTTATATCATGAAAAACCACCAAACAGATGAGTAGTGTAAAAACAAATCATCAGCTGTCCTTTAGACTACCGTATTATTGTCCTTCTTTTCCCATCATTACTCACTCCTGCATGCTCATATCCACCTCTTTAACGCTGTGGTGTTGCTATGACTGACCAGCCCTCTATCTCCTCTGCCCTCTAGGAAATTACTATTACCTCCCTGGCCGTAGGGATGCTCTGCTCTGTGGAAATGGCAGTGGTGCTGGGTAAGACTCGAAATGTTTTATTTATATAGCCAATTAGATCAAGCCACAAAGCTCAGTATACGTACACAATTAGTGTTGACACTCGCCACTGTGCTGAAGCATTCCAGGAATCTAAACTGCTGGTTAACTACAGCTGCACTTCCTGTGATGTGTTTTGGAAAACACTTAATGCCTTCCTGTTTGAATCTGGAAAGGTACTGGGTATTTAATGTGATATATATATCTTGCTCTCTCACTATCTATATCTATCTATATCTATCTATATCTATCTATATCTATCTATATCTATCTATCCATATATATATATATATATATATATGGATAGATGGATGGATGGATGAATGGGCTCAACAAAGACAACAAATGATTGGAAATTGTTCCTTGTTTGATGAGTTTTGATTTCTGTTGTGACATTGTAGGGTCATTGTAGGGTCAGAATTTGATGTTAATAGCATGAATATGTGGAACCGTCCTGGCTTGTACCGATTTGTTCAATCTGCTGATGTAATGCTGTAGCAGATATTTTCTTGGCAAACTTTGAAATGCGTCTTTGTTTTGTGAAAACAAACAGTTGTCATACAGCAGTGTGGTCTGCTAGACAAATTTAGTCCAATTTATTATCCAGGAAGCAGATATAAAGCAAGCTAGACTGGTGATTATTTTTTAGTACCGCATGAACTCAGTGTCTTGTTTCCATTTCCCTTCACACTGATTATTCCATTCCTCTTAAACCGGCGACGGGCTGAAGGTCTGGTACATATGCTACAGTGACTCACTAACCAGGTCTAGGTGGTTACCTTGCTAACTTTGATAAAATGTTTGCAACACATTGTATCCATGACATAATAATAAGCAGGCATTACACATAACTAATATCTGAGTGGATGCTGACAGTGAGTCGTTAGAAGAGAGAGAAGTTTCTACACAGGTGTTAATGTACATGAACTGCCAACAAGTTCTAAGGAAGTTCAGAATTAGCTTAATGCTATCCTCATTTCACAATGTGCTTCACATTTTAAGAGTACAGACAGCACACTGTGTTTGCGCTGATTAAAAATGTCCTGCAAGCCATAAAAGTAGAATACATTTAGTCTGTAGGGATCATTTCACTCTATATAACACATACAGAATATCCCGTGTGTGTCCGGGCTGAACACCTGTTTTTGCACCTTTAAGGCAAACTGAGAAGACACATGTTCTGGGCAGCAATGCCTGCACTTATACAACCCCGTCGTCATAGTAGTTTCTCAGTTCTTATGCATTCATCTTTTCACCTCACTAAAAACACTAGAGCTAGCCAGCACCTCACTAATAACAGTAATATAGCTAAATAGCTCAAATCAGGCTAGTTAGCTTTGTTATCTGAACAGCTTACCTGCCTCTGTTGCTGTTAGCCACCATTAGTGTATGTAGGCCCAAATGAGCATCAAAGTGCTTGATATTTTAGTAGGAGTACAAATCCGAAATGAGGAAAGCAAAATCTTTGGTTTTCCCTCGTCCTCAGGGATTTTTTTTTTTTTTTTTTTTAATTCTCCACTAAAATCTATATTTCTACTTTCATACTGTAACTTGGTCTGCCTCTCCCTGGTCTGGACTGGCCTGCTCTTTCCTCGGGTAAACATGTAAAATCTAAGATTATATCATGTTTGTTGATGTGCTGTATTTGTGTTAGTAGATTACTTGCACCCTTATGAGGACTTCTTGTTTGAAAAGTTTTACTAATCTCAGTTGTTTTCTGTAGTCTTATCTTTTCTTCTTTCTGGTCTGCTGAGTAACTCTGGCTCTAAGTAAGGCCAGACTCCCTATTAAAGTGTTATCTCTCAACATCATGTTAACTACTACAGCATCTCAGGGGGTTAAAGGCACATGTTTATATTTGTCGATGGCAAATGCATCATCGTTATTTCATTGTCTGTCTCACACTTTTGTTCCAGGTCTCAAGTCTGATTCAGCAGGTAGCTTTGGAATCGATTATTGAAATTGATTTATGACAGTAAAGGTTCATGTATAGCACAGCATTGGGGGAAAAGGGGATTGATATTATTACTGATCAGAATATTTTTAAAGTTAAAAGTCAACTAATGACTTCTGTTATATATTTTAATGTTATATATTCCAATGAATCATTCATTTAAAATGAATAGTGGTACTCAGTAATATGGAGCAGTGTCGTGAGAGTAAATCGTCTTTGTCTGTCAGAATGGAAATGTGAATGGAAAAAGACAGAGGTGTGGTTTGTTTTGGTCGACTATACTGTACATTGTCAGTAGCACTGGGACAATAATAACTGAATTTCAGGGTTCTGATCCCTCAAACTTACTCTTATTACTTCTATATTAAAATGATATACACAGTACATCTAACCCAAAGTGTTGTTTTCTCAAAGGGTCTGCCCAGAGGGCTTTATGTGTATGAAAGCAGGTCGCAATCCAGACTACGGCTACACCAGCTTTGACACCTTCAGCTGGGCCTTCCTGTCCTTGTTCCGCCTCATGACTCAAGACTACTGGGAAAACCTCTACCAGCAGGTGGGCATGCCTCTACAACATCACTGTGACTTATTTCTGAGGACTAAAGGGTGCATATTGTGCTCGTTTCTTGCTTTCTTGTCTTAAAATTATGCCCGCTGTTTTGGATTTTGCAGACTTTGCGTGCAGCAGGGAAGCCCTACATGATCTTCTTTGTGCTGGTGATCTTCCTGGGATCTTTTTATCTGGTCAACCTGATCTTGGCTGTGGTGGCCATGGCTTACGACGAGCAGAACCAGGCCACCATTGAGGAGGCCCAGCAGAAAGAGGAGGAGTTCCAGGCTATGCTGGAGCAGCTGAAGAGACAACAGGAGGAGGCACAGGCAGGACCTTCATCTTTTTTCTTTAGAACTGAGATACAAGCAACCAGTTTCTCTCTGTAGCTATTTAATTATAGTGATTATCTGAGCAGTTTTATTTGACATTTCATTCATGTGGTCATTTATTGTTATGAATTAATGTTGTTGAAAGAGAAGTTTCAGGAGCTTTGTTTTTATTTATTTATTTATTTTTGTTAATGAGGCCAGGGCAACTCTGGAGATTTGCTGTTGTGGTTGATTGGAAAATATCTGATGTCGAATCAAATAATGTAGTCGTTCCGACTCTTAAATGAACACATTTAAAATAAAACAGGTCGAATGGCTTCATTTCTATTGTGTTGAGTGTTCTCAGCACTGTCTGCAGCAGATGCATTATAGCTAAGCAGACAGTGGTGCTGAGTTGAGTTCACAGGATGTGACTCTATAATGGCACCGTCGTTGTTCTTTAATAGTATAACTCTACCATCAAACATTGACCAGTACATTAATTTTCATTTTAAAAAAAGTATTTGTTTAAGAAATGTGAAAGACGATATTTCCCTTTTACATCCTCAGTCTTCTAATGTGCTCGTTTCTTGCTTCCTTATTGGATTCATGTACATGAGTCATTTCATATCTCTGTATCTACTAAAGATTTTAACTTGAGATGGAAGTCACCTAGGGTTTTGAAATTGATGCCATGGGTAAATCTACTGGGAGACGGAGGGGTTGGATTCTTATACTAAAATATAATTATGTGTTTTACACTGAAGTATAGCACATACACAATTCCAAGACATTCTCATCCCAAGCTTCCTAAAAGCAGCTTCAGAAGATGATACAGCATTTCTTTGAAAAATTAATTAAAAAAACAAACGGTATGTCCAATGAAACACACAATATGTTTCATATCAAAAAGACTGTAAAGTAAGCAGCCACACAGTTTGTTGTTTTTCTTAATACATGTTATAAATGCAAGAACGGTTTGACTGGAAATAAACAAAAGTCCATTTTTAGAAGGTATCTGAGACGTGCTGCTGTTACTGGCTGTTACTGTTTCTGCTGCTGTGCTCAGCTGCCAGGCTACTCTCCTCCGCTTCAGTCCGCCAGAGCCTCTAAGACAGTCACTGGGTTGCTATGACAACTGTGTTTGTGTTCGGATTGGCTGGCAGGTTGCCGCGGCAGCAGCCACAGAGAGCGGAGAATACAGCGGGAGAGGAGGCCCTACCTCCGAGTCCTCCTCAGGGACATCTAAGCTCAGCTCGAAAAGCGCCAAAGAGCGACGCAACAGGCGGAAGAAGAGGAAGCAGAGGGAGGAAGAGGAGGAGAGGGGGTGCCGTGATAAGTTCCACAAATCTGAGTCTGAGGACAGCGTCAAGAGGTCCAGCTTCCGCTTCTCTATTGATGCCAACAGGCTTTCTTATGAGAAGAGATGCTCTTCACCCAACCAGGTAAAAAAAAAAACAAAGTTCAATAAAATCAAGACAGTGTCTTTTAATGTTTATTCAAATCAGGATGCAAAGAATCCAAATGCAAACACTCCTGTTATGGACACAGATCTGTATCAGGTTTCAAAGGTCATTCCTTGTAAGCTTGGTCAAACCCCACACTGGATAAGGTTTTTAATGGATCTGTGTATAACTGTGTGACTAACCATAGCAGCAACTCAACCTAACACATAAGCAGGAGCTAAGAATGAGCTGGAGACTGTGAACAGATCCATCTCTAATGGTGTAAAAAGACGAAATATTACTTGTTTATTATTGAGGCCTAGAGATGTTAGTAGAGAGAATATATTGAGACAGACTAATTATTTCATCTTTATGCTGAGATAACCTTAGTAGTGTAAACTCGCGTTGGCTGTGACGCTGGATGTTACTGTTTTCCAGATTTATTTATTTTTTTTAAGTACGCAGGTAGAAAATGCACGCGCTTCAGTCAGGTTCAGTTAGATGCTGCATTTTCCTCTATAATTACTCATCTAACCTCATTTTCCCTTCCTCACCCCCCCCCCCCCCCCACCCCCCCCTTCTCAGTCTCTTCTCAGTATCCGTGGCTCGATCTTCTCACCTCGGAGGAATAGCCGTGCCAGCCTTTTCAGCTTCCGTGGCCGTGCGCGCGACATGGGCTCTGAGAACGACTTTGCGGATGACGAGCACAGCACCTTCGAGGAGAGCGACAGTCGCCGGGGCTCCTTGTTTTTGCCACGCCGCCTCGAGCGCCGGTGCAGTGCCGTTAGCCAGACCAGCCTCGGAGCACCTCGGATAATGCTGCCCGCCAACGGCAAGATGCACTGCACAGTAGACTGCAACGGTGTGGTGTCACTGGTCGGTGGGACTTCTGTAACAACCTCTCCTGTAGGTCTCCTGCTGCCTGAGGTGACTTAATGGTTTCATGGTTTATTTTCCCATTGACTTCCTCTACTTCATACTTTTCCCTTTATTTAATTTTATCTTTCTTCTGTTGTTGAAAAATAGATATGAGATATCATATTCTCATTACTTTTGTACATATTTCTTGACAAATGTTGCAGGATTGTACAACAGTACTATTAATCATACAATGCCCAACACTACTGCATGAGAGCTAAGATAGGACCAGAAGAACGTTAACTACGTACATTTGCTTGAGTACTTACTAGAGTGCAGATTTAATATACTTTTACCTTTAGTGGAAGTATTTCAATGTTATGCTGCTTTCTGCTTTTTTAATGGTCATTTTATACTTTAATTAGCTGAAGATACTTACAAGTTTGCAGAAAAATTGCTTTAATAAATATATTTCTAATATTAGATAATAATAAAGTAATTAAAATCATCAACAACTGAAACTTTAAAGAGAAAGATGCACATCAGCAGATCAATAGTTGTGATCACTAATACATATATATATATATAACTGTGTAGGATTAGGATACTTACTCAGGGTTCTTTAAATATTTTTGATTATACAGCTATTAAGCTACAAAGTAGAAATCTAAGTTGTAATAAGTAAAAAAAAATTGCGGTCCTAATAAGTCACAGAGGTGCAGCCTCACAGTGTACCCCCAACCCAAAATGGTAGGTAGAGTGGATCTGTGTATGTCACTCAACAGTGAGAATCAGGTTTGATGCAAAATCTGATTGACTTGGGCTTTCTTGATATCTTCTTTTCTGGAAAGGTATCAATCATTTAGTTTCCACTCAGTTGTATTTTTTTAAATTGTATTTTTTATAGGGCACAACTACAGATACTGAGCTTAAGAAACGGCGGTCGGGTTTCCAGCAGTCATCTATGGATTATTTAAATGAACCAGGGGGTCGACAGAGAGCCATGAGTGTGGCCAGTATCCTCACCAACACCATGGAAGGTCAGGCACATTTGTAAATCCAGAGAAGTAAAACAAACTGCACTCTAAAACCATCAAAACTCATTAAAAATGTTTTGATTGCATTCCAGAACTTGAAGAGTCGAGACAAAAATGCCCTCCTTGCTGGTATAGATTTGCCAACACCTGCCTGATCTGGGATTGTTGTCCTGCATGGCTGAAGATCAAAGAGATTGTCAGCATGGTGGTCATGGATCCATTTGTGGATCTGGCAATCACAATTTGCATAGTCCTCAACACCCTTTTCATGGCCATGGAGCATTACCCCATGACAAAAGAATTTGATAATGTCCTCTCTGTGGGAAACCTGGCAAGTATTCTGACAAAACCAGAACCATTATTGTTGTGAAACATCCTTTATAATGCAGATTCATTTAAAACCGCTTTTATTCCCCATTATTAGGTGTTTACGGGCATCTTCACAGCCGAGATGTGCTTTAAGATTATTGCTCTGGATCCCTACTATTACTTCCAGGAGGGCTGGAACATCTTTGATGGCATTATTGTTAGTCTCAGCCTGATGGAGCTCGGCTTGGCTAACGTTGAAGGGCTGTCCGTACTCAGGTCCTTCAGATTGGTAAGATCACTGACAGATGCATTGGGTTCAGAATGCCTCAGTCAACCAATAACACCAAGATCTTTCAATAACACTCTCTTTAATGATGAGGGAATGATGTAATAACAGCATTTGTGCAGCACATGAAAGGCATCGCTGAAAGTTACTCTGGTCTATTGTGTAAAGTGAGATCTCCCTGTTTCATCACGTAGCTAATGGACTTGACTGTCAGTGTTTTACTCTGATTGACCACTAAGTGTTTTATACTACAAATCACATTCACCCATTAACAGATCACTTTATTGAATGCACTTTAAGTGCTATGTCAGTCTCACATCCATTCCCACTGGAATTTAAAATGACCACTTAGCCTAACATGCTTGTTTTTGGATAGTAGTTTCTGTAGATTATTAAAGTTATTCAAAAATCATATCTGTTCATGTAATATGTTGTAATATGTTGCAAAAGACAAGATGTAATTAGAGGCACAAAAACAGCTTGTCTCACTCAAAATGAGGATTGCATATGACACATGGACATGGCCACCCATTGGTTTGCAGACTTCATATTGAGCTGATTGTTTTCACTAAGAAAGCACTGCATGCTCTCAATGTAATGTAATTCAATTCAATTCAATTCAATTTTATTTATATAGCGCCAAATCACAACATCAGTCGCCTCAAGGCGCTTTACATTGTAAGGTAGACCCTACAATAATACATACAGTGAAAAACCCAACAATCATATGCATGATGTAATGAAACTGTAAATACCCTGATGCAATCCAGAAGTGGAGAACAGTTGTTCCTGACCGTTGCGACCAACACATTTCAAGAGGTACAACTTTTACTGAATGCAAATGTTCTCCGCTTCAGGTTGGAGTCGCACTTCTCACAGTTTCACTATCGCTTGATGGGTAGTTTGCAAAAGTTGCAGACAGATTGGCATTTTCTATGTGCAACAACCAATACCACTTTGCAACCAGTGTCACGCTAGCAACTGCCAGCAGCCTGTAGAAACCACTTGACAGCCATTCCCAGAATACATATCCTGCATTAATGTGACTCTAGCAACCAGTTTCACAGAGACTTCCAGCACGCTCCTGCAAAAACATTTGTGACTGGTCAGGGAATATATTTCTTGTGTGACCAGTGGTTGACAGATGATCACTGATCGGTCTTTAAGGCTGTGTAGCTAAACTTACTCAGGAAAATGTTCACTGGAGCAATGAATCATGTGAAAAGTAGATGGTAGTGGTGAATGGACTGGTTCTTATATAGTGTTTTTGTACTCAACTTGAGCACTCGAAGCACTTTATACAGCTTGCCTCATTCACCCATTCATACAAGCAGAAATTCGGGGGGGGGGCTGGTGGTCTTCACTCTATACAATCTGACTTTCAGAGTAGTCAACCCCTGATGGCCATCAGAAGGAACACACTTCCCTTTTTGGACTAAGAAACTAGTCCCGTTGGTGGTGTATGAATAAAACGTTTGTCAATAACTGATAAGATTAAAATCATAAATATTACATATAAACTATTTTAAATTTATAATTATATTCCGTATTCCTAGATGTGCATCTGAAGTCAGAAGATTTGACACACTCATTTCTTTTCCTCAAACAGCTGAGAGTCTTCAAACTAGCCAAGTCTTGGCCCACTTTGAACATGCTCATCAAGATCATCGGTAACTCTGTGGGTGCGCTGGGAAATTTGACTCTGGTGCTGGCCATCATCGTGTTCATCTTCGCTGTGGTGGGCATGCAGCTGTTTGGCAAAAGCTACAAGGAGTGTGTGTGTAAGATTTCAGAGGACTGCACGTTGCCCCGCTGGCACATGCACGATTTCTTCCACTCTTTCCTTATCGTGTTCCGGGTGCTGTGCGGAGAGTGGATCGAGACCATGTGGGACTGCATGGAGGTGGCAGGACAGACGATGTGTCTTATCGTCTTCATGATGGTCATGGTCATTGGAAACCTGGTGGTATGGACTCAGTATTTTCTCCTTTTCACAAGCTACGTACACACTGGAAGCAATCTGCTCTTGGCTCATGTTGTTGAACCTGATGCTCTGAGCTGATGAATCTGGTTGCATGTGGACATTCTATGCTCCAGTTGCCTAGGTGACCTAACATATTTACTAACCAGGTCATATATTAGTTAGTTGTATTCTTCATTCTCATTGGTGGTTGCTTCAGGTGTTTGCTTGTAACTTGAGCAAGTTTTTTTTAGGACGTTTATCTCTAAACGTCATTCACTTTCGATGGTCTCTAGACGCCAGGTTGCTGCAAGTCATTTCCAGGGTGTACGCAGCTGTAGAGTTTTTATCAAATGTCGACTTTATAGGGCAAAGAGTTAAATGCGTATGAAATAGACTCCCCGAAGCATAAATGTTGTGTTTACAAGTTTTTCTGGCATGACTCTTCCCTAGGTTCTAAATCTCTTCCTGGCTCTCCTACTGAGTTCGTTCAGTGCTGACAACCTGGCGGCAACCGATGAGGACAGCGAGATGAACAACCTGCAAATTGCTGTGGGCAGGATCCAGCGGGGCATCGCTTTTGTCAAAAACTCAGTGCGGCAGTTCCTCCAGCGCTTGTGCTTTGGCAGGGGCGCAAAGGGCTCTGGTCTAGCTGAGGAAAGCAAACCCCTGGATGAGCTGCACAGCAATGGCAAGGGCAACTGCATTTCCAATCACACAACAGTGGAAATCACCAAAGACCCCAGTGGGGTGTACATGAGGGAGGGCAACGGACGACCAGGAGGGCTGGTGGTTGGGGTCAGTGTAGGAGGGGACAGTACAGGAAAATACCCAGTTGAGGACTGTGACTACATGTCATTTATTCATAACCCCAGCCTGACAGTCACGGTGCCTATTGCTGTGGGCGAGTCAGACTTTGAGAACCTAAACACAGAGGATTTCAGTAGCGACTCGTCTGACGTGGAAGGCAGCAAAGAGGTAAGATGAAAGATGAAGTGACTGACGTCTGTCAGCTTAACAGAAATCTCTTGAATGACACAGCTTTTGTATTTGATACATAGAAGTCAATCAGTCTATGAATAAGTCAAGAGACTGCCTTTTGAGAACATTTTCAGACAGTCAAGCAGTTTGAAAATAACCCACCTGCTGACTCATTTGTACATGCATCATGCTGTGTTGCTGAGGGAATCTGCTGGAGTTTTCAGTCAGGCCTGCAGCTCTTGGCAGTAGAATAAGATACAAATAATGGCTTAAATTTGCTATTCGACCCATGAAGTAGTTTAACTTTGACCATATACATAAGTCTATATGTCAGTATGTTTACAGTATGTGTCTCTGTATATGTACGTGGTTAACTTGCCAGCAGTAGCATTTCATGTAGACTTGCTTAATTTCTTGTTTCCTTTAGGGGACATATGTGTGCCTGTGGAGAAAGACTTAATGAAGCAGCCTTATTATTAGAACTGTAGAGATGTTGCTCTACCAGCGTGCGTCCTGACGTGAATCAAATATTTTAACAAAATGAGATACCTCACCCTTAAAACATATTTCTTTCTGTAATTCATTGCCTAGTCTAGTAGAGCAGCAGCTACATTTGCTGTTGAGCTTTGCCAGGCTGACAGAGCACTGAGCCTGTGCTCCCTGGTGATGTCAACCTGTTACTGTGGGTGTGGTGCCAATTATCTGTGATTCAAAACAACCCAGAAGTCTATTTATGTCTATGTCCACTATATTAATGTCCATGGCACCTCCTCATCCATATATGAATCAGGCAATGCTTCTCTACAGTCACCGCTGCTCTTTAAACCCTGTATCGAGGGGTTGGTGAGCTGTTATCATCATGCAGCAACTGAAAAGATACTTGTGTTGTCCTAATATTTAATGTCATATACTCAAATTATAGTAAACATCAATTTAAACATTAGGAGCTACACAGCTGAGTAGTTGGTGGATGTTCTTATTGTGTATGTGTTGTATGAGACGAACATGTGTCAACCCACTGTTTTTGCATTGCTGTTAGGAAATGTGTTTTTAGGGACAGCTATTCTCTGAGGGTGAGTGCCCCCCCTGTTGTGTGTTGTGGGCTGACCAGTGAAAACAGATATGAGGTTGTATGTTAGCTTTTGGTGTGTTTGACTTACTTTGTTTAACCCCCCGTTTGTTATTGCAGCGGTGTCACAGGCGCTCTCAAGGTTTTCAGTGAGAGGAGAATTGTAAGACCTCTTTATTGTACCATAGCACTAACCATGAGGACTGCCTATGCCATTTACAGACAAACAACACACTTTTTTGTCATACCTTCAATGGATTGCCCATTTTCGTTCTTTGCCTGGTCTGCCCTCCGTTCCCCTACCCCAACCTACCTCTCCTTCTATGATTTATACCCTCCCCTTCCCAAACAGCAGGATACTCACTGCTGTAACCTCTGAGTCCTCCTGTAACCCCCCCCCCCCCCCCCCCCCCCCCCCCCCCTAATTTTTTTTTCCTC
>VURO01028895.1:0-13670 GCA_015108175.1 Pelvicachromis taeniatus | reverse complement strand
AATGCATCGGAGACTTGAGGGAACTTTGTTTAAAGCTTATAAAGGGGATATATAGATTCACATTTGTGTTGATTGTTCCAACATGAGGAGTCTGTGCCGCGTAGGCATAGAATGGGAATGTGGTTATGTTAATATATGGGGGAATATGAAAACAAACCATCCAGCAGACACTGCCAGAGTTCGAGTGGGAAACAGAACAGCCTCTCTGCAAAACGCTTGTGATTTTCCTATTGGTTGTTGTTACTGACACACTTGAGTGTACTGTTAAGTTTTCTGTAGCTAGTGCTGCTGCTACTACTATAAATCCAGTGTCTTGAATTTAACAGTCGCTGTATCACTTAACAGTTACTCCACATTGTTCTGTGAATTTTCCTTTTTGAGTTGCAAGGTTTTCGTTTTTTTAATGCGAAAGAATGTTTTCTACTTTGTTCTGTTTAATTATCGTGAGAATGTGTCCACTGCTTTCACTGTTGTAAAATCACCAAGGGCAGACTTAGTCAATGCTGGAAAATACAACAACCACCTGAAACTCGTACAGTGCAGGGTCAATGCCAGAATGCTCTTGGTTCGTACAGTATACAAAGCTGAAGTAACGAACACGCCACTAAAGTGCAATGAACAAATGCATTGCATTCACTGATGTACCATCACTGATTGTTGAAATCTGTATTGTTCCTGTTTCAGTAGAAATTACAAGTCTCCAAATACAGAGAAGCTGAATGTATGCAAGCAAAGGAATGAGACGCATTAAAGGAAACTTGTTCTTTGGGAAATCCTCTTGATTGCTCTTTTATAGAGAGTTTGATGACAACATACTACCCCTCCCATTTCTGTCTGTGTAGTATAAAGCTAAAGCTAAGGGATTGTTAGCTGAACTTAGCATGAAGGCCACACTCAGGCTAAAAGTGTCAGATGTAGATTTTCTGTTTGAGAATGTATGTATATAAAAAAACATTGAGGTAATTTTAGCGTACTAATAAAATATCAGCAGAAGCCTTACACATATTAGCTTATGACATTGATAAAGTCTTTATTGGTAAATTTAACTACAGACCCATGAAGCCCGATGATGCACACCATCAGTTATTCTCACTCATGAAGCTATAACCGCTACTTTTAATAGAATATTTGTGGTCTAAGCAAGTGTGCTTGTCTAGTTTGTGCTGATCAGCAAACCCCACTGTTGGGCATTGTTGACCTTCCTGATTACAGTCTTCATGCTAAGTTAAGCACAATTCATTAGTTGTTTTTTTTTGTTTTTTATCACTTTACTATCGTAAATGATAAAGCTAAGCCCTGGTTTTATCTCTTTCCCTTGATTTTCTACCCCTGTTAGTTCCTATCTGCACAGCTGTCCCTACTTACATGACGGGATGCTAGTTCGGCCCCCTATGCCGTAAGGCTAATGTAGAGACTTGGCTTTGAATCTGCCCCGGGCTATTTGCTCCGTCTCTTCCTCTGCTCTCTTTTCCGTCTGCACTGTCCTAAAACAATAAAGACTACAAATCCCCCTAACAAACTTCCATGGTTTAAATAAGCTAATTAGCTTCAAGCATCACATTTGGCTAATGTACAGATATAAGAGTGGTAATAATCTTCTCACTAGCTCTGGCAGTGAAGCAAATAAGCACATTTCCACAAACACGTCTTTGAGAATAACACTCAAACCTGCTCGTTCACCCACTGTCTCACAGCGCAGCGTCTTTCCAATACGTTTGGCGTCCTCCCTTTAGCCTCCATCCCACTTCCTCCCAGAACTCGGTACATAATGAAATACTCTAAAAAGATTGTTCTAACTGCGGTCGAGCTAGAACATTACAATGTGTCACATTTAAGGTTGGTTATAATATCACAGCTGTATGCCATTCATGTTTAAATTGAGCGTGTGATTTAGTATAGTGGTTTGGTTTGTAAATAATATCGATATTTGGGCTCACAGTATGCATCACACATTTGATGTATAAGATGAAGCACTTTCTATCCCCACTGCTACGTAATACCACGTGTGACGGTCATACTTGTGTGTGGGAGACAAAGGGCGAGGGTGTCTGTATATTTGTGTTTATCTATGTAAGAAAGGGACTGTGTGAATGTAGGCATCTATCTCTGTATGTGAGCGTGTCTGTGTGCAGGTAGGGTCTGCAGGTTGCTTATATTCTATCGATTATAAATAACATTTTCACTGTAGATATGAGTGCATTTTTCCAGTCTTTGACTTTGATTTACATTTTTTCTAGAGTTTTATTTTTTTCTTTCTGCACTGTAACCTTTGACAATATAAAAGATGGACGTAACTGCTGTGACATCAACCCGACAGTTTCCGAAGTTGCGTTTTGAAGCTTCGAGATGAACATTTCCGCTGCTGCAGTCTTGGTTGCAAGAAATTGGATGTGATGACAAAGGGCTGGGTCTGACTGTGAAATTGCTTGCTCATTGGCTACTGACTTGTAATTGACAAGCGGTGAGGTCCTTTTTTTGAAACATGGTACGAGCAAGTTTTACAAATTAATCAATTTTTATTTACCCAAATTGAGTGACTAAGATAATGAACTCAGCAGCAAAGTGTTTACAGAGCTCAGAAAGAGCCCCCCCACAGGCTTCATAGGACAGGAAGGCTTTTTGCAACCACAGCTATCGTCATCTGGTGGCCTTCAGATAGAATGCAGGTTTTTCGGCACTGCCACATTGGCTTCATTTTTTCTGACCAGGAAGCTATGTCCATCTTTTTTATTGTCTACGACTGTAACACAGAGTGAAACACATGTATGGTCCCCATATCTGTAGATACAAACCATGAAGCAATCAGTAGCCATCTTTCATTGCGCTTGTAGTGTTTTAGTGAACTGCATGCAAGAAGTGACTACTGTCCGCTCATATGGTAATATAATTTCAAAGCCAAAAGAATAAAGGACATATTTTTTTTTGTAAGTGCTTCTTTATTTTCTCCATTTCCTTCCTTGCCTTTTGTTTTAGGGTCTAAACTTTTGTTCATGTGTGCTCTTTGATCTGCGATCTGAACCTGAAGTATGATTTCTTTACAGATTAACAGGATCATTCATGTGATTCGGGTACATGTTACACCTGACTGTATCGATTTGCAAACTGTGACAAGTGACATTTTTTTTAATTTTTTTTTTGTTATAACCAAAGATGTGGCAACTAAAAAAGTAAACATCTAGATTTCCAAAATAAAACCTGTTTTGGGAAGCATATTTTGCATGGACGACACGTTCATTTGGAGGCTAGAATGAAGATGGAAAGAGTTAAGTGGCTCAGCATATTTAATAGGCTTAAAGAGAGACTTTGCTGCTGAGGTGATGGTCTGCTTTCACAAGTAATCTGTGCTGAATGTAGACAACCAGCACTTCAGAGGGTACATTTTCACATTTTAAAGTCTTACAAAGCACTTATTAAATACAGCATAGTGCAATGGTAGTGCGCCACCATTCATTTCTTTATATTTAGTTACTAAAATAGCAATTTTGTTTGGAACTGTGTTAACAAGTTTGTACCATTATGATGAGCTTAAAGGTTTATTTAGTTTGACGACCTTTATTCCTCAGCACAGGCTGAATTCTCTAAGGTACAATTTGTTGTAATTTCTTTAAGCAGTTCTCATAATTCCAAAGCTCTTCTATGGATGTGACTGCTTTTTGTTCCATTCTCTGTCGAGATGACCCCACAGAGCTCAAATCAAGTTTTTAGGCCTGGGCTCCTTTTTATTTAAGACATCGTCTTTGAGACATTATTAGATACTCATGGGTAGTAGATCGTTTTTTTAGGCCTGCCACTTTTTCCTTTGTCCTCCACTTGTCCATTTTCCACAGTTTTATTTTCAGGATCACACACCGAGCTGATTTATGCCAAATGTTTTGCCAAATAGCTCTTTGAGAATCACCTTGTTGATTTAAAAAAAATCTTCTATTTTATGTGATATCTGGCTGTGATATCTAAAGATAACTAAAGAAACTGCAACAAATTAGACGCTTTTCATGACAGGCTGTGCCTAAAATAGGTTTGCCAGTTATACGTAGACACAATGCTGGTTAATAACCTTGAGCCTATTATTCATAGGTCAGTGTTAAGTGACAGCAAAGAAAAGGCCTTCCTCTGAAGAGGAGCAGATACAAGGACTGCACTGTAAATGAGTGAAAAAGCAACAAATACCCAAAGAAAAACTTTGAGGCCTTCAGAAAGCCTGGGTTACTGCTAGTTTGTAACAATTAAGACGTTGATCATGTTATTCACGTCTTTCATAGCAATAGGATACCTTCATCAATGTCTTCTGTTCATCTATTACAATGGATATTGTGTTGCTTTTGGCCAGTTCATCTGTATTTTTTTTTTAATACTTGCTTTAAACTTTTAGCTAAAAGGAACAAAAAATGGTTCATTAGAGTGAAGCTTTTATTTCCTCAGTTTTATGCAGTCTAAATCCCCAAAGCTGTAGCTTTAATTCAGATCTAACACTTGAAATCTCTGGTGTATTAATAGCCTCTCTTTTGTTGTGAACTGCTTGCATAGTGATTCCCGACCAGACAACCGTGTGTTCCCCACATTATGCAGAGTCAAGTCCTGCTGACTACAAGATCCACACAGACGTGTTTAAGAGGAAGGAGAATCTTGTGCTGGGACCCACAGGAAGAAGAAGGTGAAGAGCTGAGACAACCCCCACCCAGCAGCCCCCTCCAGTGCTTTGCTGCTCTCTGCTTCTCTTCCTGTTGCCTAGCAACCTAACATCACAGCTCCCTTGCCTGTGATTGATCAGCAGTCTCTGAGCTTGCTTACCCACAATACCTTGCTGGGAAATAGACAAGCAGTCACCCCTCCTTCAACCCTCAGCACACGTTAAATTATATTAGAAATGGGAGAAGTCACATGGTGGCCTTGTTCCAGCTCAAATCCAGTGTATTGTTCTCATCATTGTCAGAGGATCACGAAGCACTGCTGAATGTTTGTTTAGCCTCAGGTTTACACCTGCTGCAGGTGTTGTGTGTGCAGCAAGCCATGAAAATATTTCTATACATGAACAGGCTGGCCAATAATACAGAACTTCCTCTTTCTCCTGTCTGAGCTCAGCCTCACCCAGAGAAGGTGTCAGTGTGCAGCTGGCTCACCACTGCTCCCTAGAGGTCCACTGGAAGAAGTGATGGGGTGTAGTAAAGAAAACGAATTGCATGCATGATGACACAGCACTTAGTCAGACTGTTGTCTAAATGGAAAAGCACAGATGTGTGCTGACATGTAAATGTCCAGATTAACTTTACGGATCTGTTACGTTCACGTCACGTTTTCACGTTGACAAGGAACAAAGGTTCTCGGCTAAAACAATGTCACAGTTTGTCCTGAGGAAGAACACACTGATGACGTAAGAAACAAATGATTTTAACACCCATCATGTCCAGAGATATCAGCAGCATGCCAAGTGTAATAATATAACAGATGCCACCTGCTGGCAGGAATACAGTACTGCAAAAGGAACGTCTTCCCTCTACATCAGGGGTCTCCAACTCCAGGCCTCGAGGGCCGGTGTCCTGCAGGTTTTAGATGTGTCCTTGATCCACCACAGCTGATTTAAATGGTTAAACGACCTCCTCAACAGGTCTTGAAGTTCTCCAGAGACCTGCTAATGAACTAATCCTTTGATTCAGGTGTGCTGACCCAGGGTGTTATCTAAAACCTGCAGGACGCCGGCCCTCGAGGCCTGGAGTTGGAGACCCCTGCTCTACATCATTTAAATGTGATTTTATGAACATTTTTGAGTGTACAAAATATAAACACAGTTAATAAACTAGTCTTAAACTACAGTGGGTGTTAAAATGTATTTTATTCACACTTTCATGAAAATGTGCAAGTAAAAAGGAAGATACAGAACGCATGGTCCCCAGTTTTTGACAGTAGAGAGACAAAGTTAATTATTCGCACTGGAAAAAAAAAATCCAGAAGTAGTTTCATCACCGATGTTCACAATGATCACTGTAAACTAAAAAGCAATGCACAGACAGAACATTCTCTAATCTAAATATGTCCTCTTTCAGGAGCTTAACTTGATGGTGAACATCTTGTGATAGTTTCAGGGGTAAAACATGTACAGTATATCAGCAGCGCTTTGAACAAAATACTAAAATCTAAAATATACTAAAAACATGCTAACATGTCAGCACTGCTAACATGTTGATGTTAAGCAGTTAGGCTATGTAATGTTTGTTATCTTCATTTGGCTTCCTAGCATGCTAACATTTGCAAAATAGCACAAAATACAAATCAGAGTTGGTGGTAATGAAGATATTGGATCAAGTTACATGTTTTCTCTTAACTGTTATTCACTGCAATCGCATTTCTTTGACTATTTCGTCCAGTCAAAATAAATGCCTGCCGTAGCTATTTGAGTTGTGAGAGTTGACCGTGATAGCAACCTTGAGATCTCTAAAGAAAACCCGTAAAAAGCTTTGTAAAGTTAAGCTGAACTATAGAATGAATAATTCGAGGTTCAATATATAAATATTTATTATTTTGAATTTAAAGAATTGGTCCTAACTGTGGCAGGGGACCTTCCTGCGATGTAACACACGTCTACATAGTTTGCTTTTTAGGATCTTAGGTCTTTAAATTAAGGGCGCACCTGCCTTGTGTACCACATTCAAGGACAATTGTACCCCCTTCAGTATGCCTGGGCACAGCAGGGAGCGATCATGCTGGTAATCAAGGTTGGAATAGACTTGTGTGAGTATGCTCTAAAGGGACTGATCATGCATGTAAAACAGCACATGGGGAACCTTTAGTCTTGGTAATCAAGAGAACAAAGCTTTCTAATACATGTTCAGCTGTAAAAGGCTGACCAAACAGTAGCTGAAAGTAAACGGACACAAGATGTTAAACAGTTTCCTGGTCCAAAGTCACATGTGCTTGTGTCTGCGACCACACCCAGCCCATTGGCAAACTGCAAACACTCCTGCATGTTGTATGCTAACACGGGTCCTCAGAGGTTTTAACTCTCATGTTTCTCGCTTGACAGATGATAAACTTCTTCTGTAAGCCGAACACATGCGATACAGACGGAATTGAACAATCATTACCAGCAACAATGAGATGATGGCACAACACAAAACAGAAAACAAAACAAGCACCTCCAAATCTAATTTGGATTTGTCATAGATGCCAGTCACAACCAGAATGACCAACATGCGGTAATGACCAAAGACTGTACAACAAGCCATAAACTGTATGCTATATAGTTACAGGTAACCTACAGAAACACTGCTTGATTGAGCGATAAAGATGAACTTTTTCCTAATTTGACACTCTTTCGTCTACACTGACATTCCTAAACCGTTTAGTGACAAAGTGAACTCCAATTTTTACAGTGCTGTGAAAAAGCGCATTTGCCCTTCTTCTGATTACTTTTGTTGTTGTTGGTTTTTTTTTCTTTGCATATTTGTCACACTTGCATGTTTCAGTTCGGCAAACAAATTTAAGCTGAGTAAATTCAATTTCAATTATTTAAATGATGATTTCATTTATTAAGATTTAAAATAGCTGTTCAAGCTTACTTACCTCCTAAACCCAATAACTGGCTGTGCTGCCCTTGGCAGCAAGAACTGCAGTCATGCATTTGCACTAACTGGCAATGAGGCTTTCACGTTGCTGTGGAGGAATTTAAACCTGCTCTTCTATGCAGAATTGGTTGAATTAAGCCTCAGCAAATGGTTTTTGAGCATTTAAGGGCACGCCAAAGCATCTCTATCAGATTTAAGCCCAGACGTTGACTCGGCTACTCCAAAAACATCATTTGGGGATTTTTTTAAGCCATTCAGAGTTTTTACTGACGTGTTTGTTGTGTTTGTTTTTGGTCATTGTCCTGCAGTATAACCCAAATGAACCCCAGGCCACAAACAGATGGCCACATATTTAGGATTTTTTGGAAAGTTGTCCATGTCCTGAGGCCCAAACCATCACACTACCACCACCACGTATGACCATTAGTATGTTGTTCTTTTTATAACATGCTGTGTTAGTTTTATGTAACAGGACTCCAACAACCTTAGCTGTTTTCTTGTCAGTCCACAGAGTATTTCACCCAAAATCACGCGGTGCACCAAAATGTTTCTTTTTGGTTAGCGATGGATTTCTCTTTGGAACTCTCTCACAGAGGCCAGACTTTGATACCTTTTCTCCCTTAATAAATGAAATCATAATTTCTAAACGTCATTATTTATTTACTGATGTCTGAACAATGTGAAGAAGACATGTTCACAGCACTGTACCACCTGTCTGTCTTTCTCTGTGTCAAATATGTGACTCATTCTGTCTTTGAAAGTGCGTTTATCATGAATAAAGCAAACTTCAATTCTTGACCACATATTTCCACATGCTAACTGATCTCTCTTTTCAGACACTCTTTGATGACGTCATTTGACCATGTGTCTGCGGTCCTGTTTCCTCCTGTGCAGACTCTGCTCTCTCCTCCCCTGTCTGCTCCTCAGACTCGGCAGGATGCTCAGTCTGTGTGTCATGACAGTCTGGATTGTTCTGGAGGTCTGTCGAGTGAGGTTGTTCATCGAGAACACCAGCAGGGGCAGTGTTAGCATCACGCGTGTCTACATGTGAGCAAGTTTGGAGCGGCAGGGACTCTGAGAAATGGCGAGGAGTGCTGTGCTGCTCTGTTTGGCAGTGGAGTTCTGTGTTCAGTTCTAATGCAGACTCTACTGTGGGGAGCGTGGGTGTGCTGCTGACATTTTCACTGAGGAAAGCAGGCGCGTCGCTCACAGAGCCGTTTCTTTGATAGTGCTGCATGGGTGGAGTGGTGTGGAAGAGGTTACTGAGGTTCATGAGTGTGCTGCTAGAGTAACTCATCACAGAAGGAAGTGGAACAGAGTAGGGTGGAGGATGTGTTCCTTGTAATGAACAATCCCAGTCTTCCTCCTCATCGTCTTCTTCTCCTTCTTCTTCCTCTTCCTCCTCGTCCTCCTCTTCTTCCTCATCGTCCTCCTCATCCTCCTCGTCTTCTTCTCCGTCCTCAGGGTCAATTGTTTCCAAGCTGTGTGTGCTGCAGTCCGACAGCCCGCTGCAAACACTGCTGCCATCTTCGTCATAAGCTTCATCTTCTTCTTCCTCGTCGTCATCTTCATCCTCTTCTCCCTCCTCCGCCTCTTCTTCCTCTTCTTCCTCATCCAGATGTGAATCAGTGTCACCTGTGTTCTGGAGCTGCATGATGTGAATGTGCTGCGTGTTGCTCATCAGTGGAAACTGCAGGTTTGGCTGCTGCTGCTGCTGCTGCTGGACCAAGGTGGAGTCTCCGTGGTAACTGTTGCCATTGGTTACAAGCTGCTCTGGCTGCTGATACTGCTCCTCGCGGCTCTTCTCCAGCTCCAGCTTCATGATAGTGTGCAGGAAGTGGGTGCGCACCCGGACCGGGTTGAACTCCAGGCGTCCCGTGGTGTTGCTACAGCCTTCCTTGGTGCAGCCACAAGGGAAGGACATGCGGTCCACCTACAGACAGAGTGATACACAGTGTGGAACACAAGCAAATGAAAGTGAGCTGCCCATCAAAGCTGATCATGCATGAAGCGAAACAGCAGATTCTTCCCAGAGTGTTATTAATATTATTAGACAACAGAGTGCAGTCAAACTTTGTGAAGCCAGAACACCTTAATCACTCAAGATTTACTTTATGTTATGTTTCTGAAAAAAAGACTACCATGGCTCAAACTCCAAATCTTTTTCTATGAATTCAGTAATGCATAACACTAAATAACATTGCTGCTATTCTAAGATTCTGAGCATGCACAGACTGTACATAAAAGATGGACACAGCCACAGTTCTCTGCCACTGGTCCCAATTTTGTAGCCTAAAGCGTTTTGATCAGCATCATCTCAATTTTTATTATGTGATGTCACAAATGTGGGGTGGATGTGACAGTGAAACAGTGGACAATTCACACTCATACTTTAGCGAGTTGACCATCGCTAAAGCATAACTTTATCTTTCTTCAGGACACAAATAAAAAAATCCTTGATCCTTGAGGGACTCCACACCATAGAAAATAAATATCTAGTTCTATTTAGTAAGACTTGACATCAGCAACTTGCAACCATGAACTCATCAGAAGAGTGCTTACTGAAAACATGAACCAAGGGAGAAAGGGACTTCTTTCACTTTGACTTCTATACGACTAGCTGAAAACAATCTAAAAGGCGTACACACAGGAAACAATTAGCAACGAAATGACAGAGACCAAAGAAAAAAAGTTTTCTTTAAACTCTATTTCAGGGCAGAGCCAGCAAGATTTTAAGCACCTTTGAAAAAAGAAAAAAATCATATTTGACTGGTGATTTTATAGATGCAGTGTATGTTCAGGTGTCTATTAGATTTAAAGTCATTTCAAATGATTCTTTAAAATAACTGCTTAAATAAGTAACCTGTGAAATTTGAAAATGGTTACAGATTTGTTGTAGAACCTGGCACACTGCCGGGTTCAGAGGGCATCTACTACAAGGTCGAGGCCTCCTGATAAATTGTAAGAATAGATAAAAGCTAGAAATATTTAGTGTCTACTATTGATATTTAAGTGAATAAACCGCTTATGGACATAATTAATTTGCTAAAATATAAGACGTGCTTTTAATTTCCGTCTTGTTATCTTAACTGAGTCACAGCTCTGGTGTACTGTCACATAAAGCATTCTTTTTTAGCTCTTTTAAAGACGTGTGGTTTATCTGGAGTTGTATGAAAATCTAGTGAAATAATAATGATACTGTATATCTTCTAATAGTGGCCTGTCTCTTATTGACGCCCGTTTCTAATAAACGCCGGTTTGAAAACATGTCACGACAAATAAACGCCGGTCTCCAATAGTAGCCGGGCGACCTTCAACCTGGAAGTCCCTCCGCGCAGTCGTCGGTCCTCCCGCATCTCATCACTCAGCCAGCTGTTTCTAATCGGCCGTCATCTACGACCAGCGACATTTAAGCTGGATGCGCGGCGAACGTCAAAGTGGGATTATTACACTGAACTGCAACTGTCGGCTAGCAAACCTGCTAACTGTGATTTTCTGGTCTTTTACTTCCTCTTCAGGAGAGTCAGGCGGAGACAAGTTTCGGGGAGCACAACTTGTGCACTGGGCTACCACAGACAAGGAGACACTCGGGAGCAAATAATTTTTTGAATAAACGCCGGGGCTACTATTGGAAGCTATACGGCAATTTTTTATTTTTATAGCACATGCCTTTATATTTACTGCAACTTGCACAGCTGCAGGTGACTGGCAACCTGTCCTGGATGTACCCTGCCTCACCGTTTGAGAGCTGGGATAGACATCAGGCCCACCCGGACACTAAACTGGAAAACTGATGGACGGATGGATGGAAACTTGTATGCCAAATTATGTGATGACAATAGCCAAATTTAACATTTTACTGCACAGACAGACATTGACAACATTTTAGTATTATAGCTGGGCCTCACCACAGTTCCATTTACCTGGCACTTAATGCCGGCCAGGCTGCAAGCACAGGTCTCAGGGTCACATATTCCCTGGCAGCGACACCCACACTCCTCCCGGGACATGCGTAGGGCACGCAGTTCATGCTTCTCTTCCACATCAATGCGACGGACACCAGAGGCACGGAGAAGAGTACGGCGCCTTCTAGTAGTCAGAGGCTGGAGGAAAAAGTAATCGTCCACCTCTGTGTTGTCCACATCCAGGTCATCTTCAGAAATGTCATCGATTGTGAGTGTATCTGCCTCCAAAGATGACACTGTACCATTCTTGGTCAGCTGGAGGACAGGAAAACAAATGAAATGAAACAAACAAATTCAGACTGAACCATAGAAATGTAACCCCTGGGATAAAGAAGGATTCACTGAGTCCTTGTACTGACTTTGAGTTTGATGGCATTAAGTTTCTCCTCTTTCAGATGGTCCCTCAACATCTTCCGGTGGCTCCGTTTCTGCTCCATGGCAAACTCCCTGAGAGTGAATTGTCTCACCCCGCTGTGACGTGGTAACATACCCAAGGTGCTGCCTCCCTGTGTGGGTACGCTGGTAAAACCCTGCCGCCGGTTGAAATAGTAGACTGTGACGCTTTCAAAGTGCACATTACGGCCTCGTAGTCGCTTTGACTGCTGCTGGATGGAGGCTAGGATTGAAACCGAGAGGGTTCACAGTTGATGCAGCAACAAAACTACTTATATTATATACTTATATGGTTATATGCTGGAGCAAACATAAAGAAGTGGTCCCAAACTTGATCCTTGAGGGACTCCACACCAGATGAAAGTTTATGACTCCCTTCTTAATTTAAACATAAAATGGTAAAGAGGACACAAACCAATTGAGAGAAAACTTGGTTTTCTTTACTCATAAATAAAATTGTCACAACATATATTAGGTAGAGCATTAAAGGGAGTCAGCAAGTTGCACTTCACAACAGCAATTTCACTTTGTTAAATGAACTCTTTGTGTTCTGTACAGAGAGCTGTGTGGTAGTGACGTCTTACCATCCAGCAAGCTGGAGGGGACAGAATGGTTGAGGCTGTCACTGCTGTTACCACTGTCACTGCAGGAAACCTCATCATCATCAGACCCTTGGACTGACAAATATGGGGAGGGGTCATCATCAAGCTTCCTCTTCAGGATCCCACTCATCATGTGGTTCCTCCAACTGGTTAGACCTGAGCAAAGCACATTTAAAATTTATAGAAGACCACAATTTAATTTGAACTGGACACGGCATGTACTGTATTTGTATTTTCAAACATGCTCGCCAATATACTATATATATCATAACATAAAAGCAATGGTTCATATTGGTATTATATGTGAACTAATTTGCTTATAGAGGCAAAAAAAAAAACAGAGAATTTGCTCTAGCTTTGCAGCTCCCTTAAGGCCTTTTCAGTGTTTTAGTATTTTTCACCTTTGCTCTGGAAGACTGAATTTCAGTGCTTACATACATCTCAAAACTGAAAAGCTGATATATAAGATGGTAATATGATTATATATTGTGTTTCCACTGTCCTTAATATGGCAACATTTCACAAACATACAAGTTTTTTCCTCAAGCTCAAGCAAAATTATTGCATTGATATAACATCTCAATGTAGATATTAAAAACACCTTACACACTGTGTCCTCTGCTCATGCCCATTTCATGTATCCCTAATTTGCCAAAGCCTAAACTGCAAACTATAACTTCTGTAAAACTCAAGTAGCTATTTCTTCGACAGGGCTGGTGATCTGTACGGAAGCCCAGAGCCGCCGTATCCGTTAATAATATTTTTATCTCGTTATCACGAGAAAACGGTCCGGTTTCGCAGTCGGGAGGTGTGTGGCTACGAGGCAGGAGTGGCTGCGTCCTGAGCTGTAGCTGAAACCGCAGTTTGTGTTGCCATAATAAAAACAGTGTCCACAAAACCTGACGCCAGTGTGTGTGTCTCTGCTCTGAGGGGTCCTGTGCTACAGCCTGTAAAGCTGAAGCTGGGACAACCTCTTGTTAAATGACAAGGACTGATCTCAATATGGTCTCTAACAGACACATCGCAATTTCAGCTTGTGTTAGACCTCGACTGAAATATCTTCTGATGAGTTGATCAGTGATCAACGCTCCTTCATGTGCCATTTTCAACAATTAATTGACAAACGTTTGTCCCGAGAACAACGTTTTAATCAT